>CM033433.1:23370997-23485348 GCA_019425775.1 Rafetus swinhoei
TGAAAGTGACCCCCCCGGTGTGTTTCGCTGCTCACCTTTGTACCCAGCGGGCTCCTGTCTCCAGGGCCCGCTCTGGGTTTGCCACCCCAAGCAAAAAATATGTTGGCCGCCCCCGCCCTTTTTTTGTCCGGGGAGGGTCCGCGCGCAAGTGCAGCTTGCACGGCTTGCTGGGGGTGCACGCGGAAATGCAGCTTGTGCGGCTTCTTGGAGGGGCGCGTCACAAAACGTGTGACGTCACCGCGGCGACGCAGCGAGAGTGTCCTGCTTCTGAGGTGGGTTTGCGGAGAGAAAACCCTCCCCGGGTCGCCGCGAGGAAAAGTCACCGGGCCCGAAATCTCCTTGTGCCTGGGACGTGGGAGGGGAACGTTCTCAGGGAGCGGCCTGGTGGCTGCACAGACCCAAGGGGCTGCGGGTTCTTTCTGAGGGTAGCTCCTGGCCAGGGAGCGGGAGCGATTCAGGCAGGAAACAGGCACTGGCCGGTAACACGATTGGGAGCCGCCCTGAGGCTGGATCTTGCTGGCAGGAATTCTCCCCCCCCCATTTCCCCGGTGTTTAGAAGGTGTAGAATGGGGGCGGTGTCGCACCTAGACTTGATTAGACACGGAGAGGGAAGGGTCCGGAAACAGCCCTTCTCAGCCAGGCTGCCGGGCCAGTGGATCTGAGGGCGGTGCGAAGCTCGCGTCGGCGGGAGCAGGACACCTTGGTGTGGGCACGTGGCTTTCTCTGTGAGTTTTCCCTGCCCGCAGCGCCGGGCTCTGACCGGCCGGGACTTTCCCTACTGACCGCAGGGGCAGGTTTGTGTCTGAGCTCCCAGCGGCTTCCCCTGCTTGTGTCCGGCGCAGCGACAGCGGGCGGTGGTCTCGGGCTGCAGGCGGGTCCGTGGCAGGAACAGAAGGGTTAACACGGGCGGTAGGTTTGTGTGACATTCACCCAGGTGCCGAGTCCCCTGTCCGAGCCCGGAGCGGTCCGTGTGTCTCTGCTGCCCCCTCGCGGCTTCGGGGGAAGGGCAAGTCCACAGCCTGAGTTTTTGCATGATCACAAACCAGTTTCGTGTCACTGTGTCTCTCGCACAGTAATAGCGGGCGGTGTCCTCGGGCATCAGGCCGGTCAGTTGAAGTTGCACCGTGCTCTGGGAATTGTCCCTGGAGATGGTGAATCGGCCTTTCACAGAATCCGGATACGTGGTACCTGAACTGGGGTTTATACGAGCGACCCATTCAAGCCCCTGCCCGGGAGCCTGTCGGAACCAGTTGAGATAGAGGCCGCTGAAGGTGAAGCCGGAGGCTTTGCAGGAGAGGCGCAGAGAGTCTCCGGTCTTCTTCACATCCCCTCCGGACTCCACCAGCACTTGACACCGGACACCTGCAAATACAGACCGGTTCTTAATATCGCTATAAAATCAGCCCTAACGCACCATTCCTCCAACCGGGCCAGTGATTCGGAGGAAGAAAATACCTTCCAAAGCTGCTGCGACGAAACACAGAAGGAACCAAAGTGCCATTGTCCCTGGTGCTGGAGGAAAAGTTCTCAGGACTGCCTGGAAAACGAACAGACCGGGAGGCTGCGGATTGTCCCTGCGGGTGCAGCCTGGACAAAGATAGTGACAGATTTAAACAGGACGCTGACTCCCTCATTTGCATACCCCGCCTTATAAGAGACAGGCGCTGCTCCTCTGCTGGTGATCTGAGTGACTCGCCCCAGGGCCCAGGTGCAGGAGTCAGACTGCCTGGGGCTGGGTGTCTGTCATAGGCATGCGCAGGACATTTCATTAGGGTGTGCACCCAAAGAATTTAAAAAAATATATACTTTGACCCCCATTAGCCACACCCCTGACCCTGTTAACCACGCCCCCTGACCCCCATTGGCCACACCTCTGGAGGTAATACTCTCCTGGCAAGATGGACACATGACCAGAAGTAAAAGGTGTCATGTAATCCCCCTCCCCAAGGACTTTTCCCACCATCCTCCTACCAATAGGGATTAGTTTGCCTCTCCCCCTCCCCCAAACTCCCCTCATGCAACTATCCTGCAGTTGCATTACCCCAATGTGTGTCACATTAACGAGGGGGCGGAGAGGCTGGGGGAATTGTTCCCTCTAAAAGTTTCCTCCCATGAGCAGAATGAATTTTGTGTTGTGCACCAGTACTGAGTTCATGTGGCTCGTTTGCATGTGCCACTGTGGCACCCAAGTTATTAATAAATATCTCATAAACCTCTACCTTTTCCCTCTGCTGCCATGTCTCCTCCCCTTGCTCCATCAGCTCCCCTGGTGCCTGCTGCCCCCCAATCCCTCCCCCTCCTCTGCTGTCCTGACTCCTGCCTTTCTCACTGCCCTCAGCCCTCCTGCGACCTGCCCCCTGTGACGTAGTGGAGGTACCTGGCTGGTTTCCTGGGGAACCGATGAGTGGTCCTGCTCCCTGGAGCTCGCCTCGGAGGTGCCTCTCTCCGCCGCTCAGCCGAGAACCGGTCTCTGCGCGATTCCCTTTCCCTCCGGGATTCCCGTTCACACCTGGACCGGCTCTCTGTGAACTCATCCGCCAGCCTCCCGCTTCCTGGGGTTCTCCGGACTTGGTCTTTGAGCCACAGCCTCAGGCTGGGTGTGCACACTTTATAGAACTGCTCCATCATAATCAGCTTGAGCAGTTCCTCTGCGGTCTGGGCTCCAACTCCAGACACCCACTTGCGGCAGTATTGCGCCAGGCGGGAGGCCAGATCCACATAGGTCTCCGTGGCTCCTCTGCATGCCCCGGAACTTCTTCCTGTACATCTCGGGGTCAGCCCAAACTTGTGCAGCAGGGCCTCCTTGACTCGGTTGTAATCCCCTGGCTGTAGGTCTTCCAGCTGATTGAGCACCCCGGTGGCCTCCTGGTTCAGTGCAGGGATGAGCTCCTGCAGCCAGTCAGCTGGGGGGACCCGTTGCAGTCCACAGGCCCTCTCAAAGGAGCTGAGGAACCCGTCTATGTCGCCCATGTCCTTCAATTGGGCCACCACGAGCTTCTCCAAGCATCTGGCTGCCCCGGGCCTTTGGGGCTCATCTGCACTCGGCGCAGTTGGGGCCCTGCCGCTTCTCCGCTCTGCCATGGCCAGCTCATGCTGTCGCTGCTCTCTACGGTCCTGGACTTCCAATTCCTTCATCTGCAGCTGGATTTCTAGCCGCCGCAGCTCCGAGGGGTTGGACCCCCCCCTGGGTGGACTACGGCTTGCAGTGCTCCTGGGAGGCAGTCCGGTCTCTTGGCGGCCTCCAGCGCTCCGCCCCTCTCCGAGCCTGACACGCTCCCAGTGGGGTCTGGCTGTTCCCCACGGGACAGGATCCCAGCCCTGTGGCTGGTCATTCTCTTCCAGCCGGGCAATCAGCTGGGCCTTGGTTGCGCTCCGCACAGGCAAGCCCCTCTCTCTGCACAGCTTCACCAGCTCTGCCTTCAGCAGTTGGGTATAGGCCATCTCCCGCTGGTCCCCTCGGTGCAGACTCACCAGTCTAGTGCTGCTGCGCCCACGATTCTCAGGAACCGCTTGCTCTGTTTCCAGCACGCCTGGTTCCATGGCTCTTGCTTCTACTGCGCCTAGTCACTCGCCGCTGGATGCTCCATCCATGGGGTGCAGTGCATCCCACTCCTGACACCAGTGTGACGACGCGTTGGGGTCCCCTGACTCCTGCACCCCGTAATGGCGAACAGACTCCACCAGCCCGTAGAATGGAGGAGTTTATTCCTTCTCCAGGATACAGCACAGCACAGCACAGCACCGATGTAATCTGGTTACAGGGCAGGTCTAGGATGCCTCAGCCCCCTTGCGATGGGGAGATTGGGCCCCTAAATCCCAGCCCTGGCTTAGGCTGGTTCCTCCATGATCCCAGACAGAAACTAACTCCCTCTCTTCCAGCCCTGCCCCAGCCAGCAGCATTTCCCCTTCCTTTGTCTCTCTCCTTGGGGGTAGCTGGTCAGACAGGTTGAGAGACCCTCTTTGCATAATGACTCATCTCCAGTCCTTCTGGGCTGTGGTACCGATGGCAGCCAGTGGGGGTTACCACAGAGCCAGCATAGAAACCAGCCAGGTACCTCCACTACGTCACACCCCCCTCCACCAGTCCTTCACTCCCCCTGTACCCACTCGTCCAGTAGCCCCACTCTGATCATGTGAGCTACCCCTCCTCATCCCCTCTCCAAACACCTCCTCTACACACCTGCCCTGCCTCTCTCCTCTGGTGCTGGTCCCTCCTGCAGGTGTCTGCCCTCTGCTTCACCTCAGAATCCCTGGCACCTGCACCTTACCCTGCACCCTCCTGGTGCCTCCTTCTCACTGCCCTTGCCCCTTTGCCCTCTTTTCCCCTGATGCCCACCCCTCACCACCCTCTGCCCCTATTCCTCATGCCCTGTGCCCTCACACATGCCTTGCTCCATCCCCACCTCTTATGCCCACCCTCCTTTCAAGCCTCCCAGCACCTCCCCTCCCTCCTCTAACCATCAATGCCCTTACTCTCTCCTCTCCCAGCATCACCTGTCCCCTCCCACTGACACCTCCCCTCCTGCCCTTCCTCATTGTCTCCACTTGGCCCCTGGCATTTGCTCTCCTCTACCCTGTCCCTTAGTGCTTTCCCCTTTCTTCTCCTGACCTGCCCCCTCCCCTCAGCACAAGCCCCTTTTTCTCCCACCCCTTCCTCTTATTTTTCCCCCTTCCCCGCTTTACCTTCGGCTTCTGCCTTCCGAGTCCTTTGGCTGGAGTCAGAGCTGGCCCAAGCTATAGGCCAGCCACGCCCTAACCGGGCGCCCCCGGGGCACCGCGCGGTGCTGCTGGGCCGGGCGGGGGCACCTCCGGGGCGCCTCAGGGGGTCCGAGCGGTAATGCCAGGCCAGGTAGGGGTGTCCCCAGGGCGCCTCAGGGGGGGCCGCGCGGTGCCGCCGGGCCGGGCAGGGCAGGGGCATCCCCAGGGTGCCTCAGGGGGGCCGCCCGGTGCTGCCGGGCCGTGTGGTGCTGCCGGGCTGGGTAAGGGCTTCCCCGGGGCACCTCAGGGGTGGCGCGATGCTGCCAGGCCGGGGAGGAGGTGCCTCAGGGGGGGGGCTGCAGCCTGCCAGGCGGGGAGCCGGAAATGGCCTCATTGTAGTCAGGCCCCAGCTCCTTCTGGAGCTGGGCCGCGCGGTTTGAAAGTCCCGGGCCGTGACATCACGCCACGCCCGGGCGTCTCCCCTCTCACCTCTTGTGCGGCATTTGAGCACGCCGCGCATGCGCTCTCTGCCCCACAGTTGCCCTGTTGATGGCTGCGCGGAATTTAAAGTGAGGGTCTGCGGCGCCCCGTCACAAATCCCTCTCCTCCTCCAGCAGCCGCTAGCACACCCGGCACACCCCGTGCGCACGCCTATGGTGTCTGTGCAGCGCCGGGCACGGGGCGCTGGAATCCTTCTGACACTTTCGCACCTTGAGGAGCGAGCAGCTCCCGCAGTGACTGTGTTTCCTCACGCAGGAAGTGAGGGGCTGGTGATTCTCAGGTGATGGGGGTGATCTCTGGAAGCCCCTCCCATGCGTAGAGGCCAGGCAGCGCCGGGCAGTGGCTCAGTGTCCGGGAAGGAGCCTTGTTCACGAAGCCTCCGGGGCGGGACCCGCTGGAGAGGGAGATTTCCCGCCCGCGCAGGAGGATTTGGGCGGGCGTGCCCTTCTGAAGCCGGGCTCGTGCCTTGGAGCAGCTGCGGACCACTGGTGGGTGCTGGTGGGGAGGCGGGGGCCGGGTCCTGTGACCGTTAACATCAAGGTCATTTCCTTAGCTCATGATTAGTGAGACGCAAAGTGCAGACAGGAACTTCCTCCGTGTCGTGTTCAAAGCTCTTGTGCTGTAGGAAAGCTGCGGTTTTCAGACCCCATCATCGTGGTGCAACATTGAGGGATTCCAATAGCACTAAAGAATAACAAAATACAACAATAAGCAATAAGACACTTCCGTTCCCAGGCACTAGAAACTCGATTTGCATCTACTCACTCTTAACGCGCAGCCCTGCTGAGCTCCCTGGCCCAGGGTTGCCGGGAGGCGCCATAAGAATGGCCATTACTGGTCAGACCAAAGGTCCAGCTAGCCCAGTAGCCTGTCTCCTGACACTGGACAGTGCCAGGTGCCCCAGTGGGGGTGGACCGGAGACAATGATCAAGTGACTTGTCTCCTGCCATCCATCTCCAGCCTGTGACAAACAGGGGCCAGGGACACCATTCCTTACCCCCTGGCTAATAGCCTTTTATGGACCTAACCTCCATGAATTTATCTAGCTCTTTTAAAAACTCTGTTACAGTCCTAGCCTTCACAACTTCCTCTGGCAAGGAGTTCCACACATTGAATGTGCGCTGCAGAACAGAGGGGGGAGCACCGGCCGGGGAGAGAAGCGGATTCACACTGCTCTACAGCTCGGGTTTGATCCAGGCCCCGCAATGTAGTGCAGGAGGGATGGACAGACAGACAGACAGCCTCAGGAGTAACACCCAGCTCTGCGATAGGGCGTTGGGAAGGGGCGCGGAGCTTTAGTTTCCCATGTCAGTGGTTGGTACACTGAGGCACGGAGAAGAGAAACTGCCCGCTGTTGGCTATTAGAACCAAACCCAGGTGCCCGGAGCCCCCGCCCAGTGTTCCCGTCCCCACGTTGTGTGTTCAGACACCTATTCACGTGGCATTGACGTCACCCTTAGTGCCCAGGGTGTGGAAGCTGGGAATCCCCGGGACCCCGGGTTGCCCAGCCATTCCTAGACACCCTCCGCCTCGCTCTCCCGCCACAGCAATGCATTCAGTTTCCCGCAAGAAGTGGAGCCACTTCGAACACGGCTTTGCGGAGCTGACAGCCCCGGTGTCCCCTGAAGCCCGGTGGCTGGGCACCCGCCCGAGAGATGCCCTCAGTGCCGAACTGCTTGGATCTCCTCGCCCCTGTGTGCACTTGGGGTCCAGGGAGATGAGCCCCAGGGAAACAGCCTGGCTCCCGGGCAGAAACAGCAGGGTGCTGGGACTGTCCCTGGAGATAGTGACCTGCCAGTT
This sequence comes from Rafetus swinhoei, assembly GCA_019425775.1. Classification (NCBI taxonomy): domain Eukaryota; kingdom Metazoa; phylum Chordata; order Testudines; family Trionychidae; genus Rafetus; species Rafetus swinhoei. Next base: position 23,377,997 of record CM033433.1, read on the forward strand.
GGGAACATCTTACAAGAGCTCTTGCGCAAGGGAGCTTACACTTTAAATGAACCTGGAGAGTCTGCCCCAGGACAGCGGTGTCTGCTCCACAGGCACAGAGGGACTTTGGCTGCAAAGAGGGGACTTGGCTGGGCAGTGAAAGGGTTAAAGCCCCGGCAGGTTTGTGTGTTATACCCTGGAGGCGCCTCCTTGTTTGAAAGAAAGAACCAATCGATCCGGTTGACCCTTTGGAAATATAAATATTCACATCCTGGGGCGAGTCTCAGCTCTGCAGCTCCGACCCATAAGCAGGGAGGGGACTGTGCCGGGGGTGGGGCTCACAGGGTCCCTTAGGACTGGGACACCCCTGGCGCTGGCAGGTGGCTGGGAATGAATCCCCTGCCCAGCATGGACCCACCCCACTGCCCTGTGCAGGGACAGAGAGAAACATTGTCTGGCAGGTGCAGCCAGACGGAGACGGGGCCCATCGCTCCTTGGGAGATACCTGTCTGACGAGTTTCGAAGCCCCCTTCCATAATGACTCATCCCCTGCCCTGCTGGGCCGTGCTGCAGACAGCAGCCGGTGGAGGTCACTCACAACCCACCGCCCAGCACAGCAACCAGCAAGGTACGCCCCACTACGACACACTCTCCCAAATGTGTATTAACCCAGACACCCAGGCTCAGCCTCCCAAGGAGGAAGACAAAGGAAGGAGGGCGGAGGCCAACACCTGGCTGGGAGGCAGGGCTCGAAGAGAGGTTTTTTTAGTTTCTGTCTGGGATCATGGAGGAGACAGCCTAGGGAAGGGGCTGGAATTTAGGGGCCCAGTCTCCCCCATCTCATGGGGGGCTGAGGCATCCTAGGCCTGCCCAGTAACCAGATTACATATGTGCTGTGCTGTATCCTGTAGAAGCAATAAACTCCCTCTATTCTACTGGCTGGTGGAGTCTGTTCGTGCCACTACGGGGGTGCAGGAGACAGGGAAACCCCAACGCGCCGTCACAGCACCTCGCTTGGGAGCCGGGATGGGGGGCAGACGTGATGATTAATCTCTGTAGATGTGTTAACCCCAGCCCCGGCTCAGCACCCCATGAGGTGAAAGGGTCCTTGGGATTAATTAAAACGTTGGCTGGAACTCACTCCGCTGGGTGCCAGGCTCAGACGTGACTCTCGGCTGGCACCAGCTCAGTTCTGTGTCCTTGCTGTGAATGTCCGAGGCGGGCTAAACTGGATGATTTGCTTCATTAATGATTTAGAGCAGCGGTTCTTAACCTGGGGTGCACCACCCCCTTGGGGTGCGAGATGCCCCTTCTGGGGGTGCGAGACATGCCGGATTTTTATGATATATCTTAGATTTCAAGAAATGACCTACTTCAACGATTTTGAAGAAGGGGTGCGAGAACATATTTTGAGACCCAAAGGGGTGCAGGCTGCAGCAAGGTTAAGAACCACTGATTTAGAGAATGGCAGAGAGATAAAGTGCGCGGGCGAGATCAGACGGGGAGGGGTGGCGAGTGCTTTGGAGCAGAGGACTGTACTTCAGAACGAACAATCGTCGGAAGTAAAGAGGGTGAAAATCAAAAAGGACAAAGGTAAAGTGCTCCCCTTAGGAGGGAACAATCCAGAGCAGCCAGAACGGAAAATGTCCCCGAGGCAGGAGCGCTGCCCCGAGGCCGGTCTGGCTCGCTCTGTGTGTCCTCAGAACAAGAGTATCTGGGTCTGGTGGGGGTTGGGGGAAGGGCGGCTGTCCTTCTCAAAGTGGCTCAGTTCTCTTCTCGGAGTCTCTGCTGTCCTGTCACAAGGGCTGCGCCGTGGTGCACGGGATGGGTGGTGCCTCAGTCTGCAGAGCAGGGAGTGTCTCCCCCCCCACCTGTCCCCACTCAGCTGCACGAACACCTCCCTCTGTGCACAGAGAGGGGGCCCGGGGAACAGCGGGACACACACCCAGGAGAAAGCTCTGCTGGACTCAGAGGCCTCCAGCCCAACCTCTGGCCCAGCCTCTGCTATTTCACCTCACTGGGGATTCTCTGGCTTGTGCCATGGGGCAGCAGAGCCCAGACGAGCAGCAACGTCCCAACCCCACTTACAGCACAGGTCGTAGAACAGGCTTCTCATGGCTTCGATTTTCCGGCTACTTTAATCCCAGTGGTGTTTCTCCTGACTCACAGCCGTGTCCAGGGCTGGGGGGAAACAGCCCCAGTGAACCCCATGGAGCCCCCAGGAGACAGGCCAGGGGGGCGAGAGCAGAATTCAGGCCTGGTGGAGCTGTAGATCGGCCCCTGCCAGCTCCATGATCCTGCCCATATTGACCCATCTCAGGTCCTGGCTCCGGGGGTCTCTGGTTTTCTCCAAAACGAGGCCGAATCTCCGTTAATTGGCGACTCTGCCGAGGGCTCAGCCTGGACCCCGGTGGGGATTCAGGGCTGGTCCTGAGGGGCCCGGAGGGGATTTAAGGCCCAGGCAGAGCCGGGAGGCTGCGGGAAGCGGTGGGAAGCTGCGCGCTTGGCAGCAGCGCAGGGCGAGACGCGGGGGCAGCCCTGGCCAGCTTGTCAGAGGATTAGGGCGCCCGGGTGGGTCCTACGTTCCCCGGCTGGGCCCCTCTCCTGGGCGCTGGGCCGGGCTGGGGAGGACACTGGCTGGGGCCACAGGAGTCCCAGCCGGGGAAGAAGGGAAGAATCCCAGTCAGCTGGAGCCGCCTCTGACCATGCAGCCAGTGTAAGGCGCCTGCTTTTGTACTGATCTTCTCACGCTGCCCCTCGGTCTCTGCCTGTCTCTGGTCTAGCCCCGCCGCCCCCAGGCTTGTCAGCCAGGGGTGTCCTGCAGAGAAGCATCCGCCCAGCCCCCAGCCCCGTCTGTGCAGGGGGCTCAGCAAGCCGGGCCAACACTCCTCACAGCCCCTGTCTGGAGGAGCGTGAGTTGGTAGACCCAGTTCAAGCCAGGACTGTCCAGGGCTGCTGGCCAGCCTGCTAAAAATTTACTGGCAAGTGGAAAGGGGTGGTGGTGCATGTAGTCTGTACTTTACCCATTAAGATTTTGCTTATTAGTTAATTGACTACACTATTACATCCCTATTCTCTATCCCTTTTTAAAGATTTTTAACATTGTTTGCTTTTTTGACTGCCCTGCACATTGAGTGGATGTTTTTAGAGAGCTATCCACAATGACTCCAGGATCTCTCTTAAGTAGTTGTAAGATTTAAGATTAGTTTCTATTATTTTGTACGTATACTTCGGATTATTTTTTCCAATGTGCATTACTTTACAAATATCAACTTTAAACTTCATTTGCCCCTTCTTGCCCAATCACCTAGTTTTGTGAGATCTTTTCAAAGCTCTTCACAGTCTGATTTTGTCTTAATTATCTTGAGCAGTTTAGTGTCATCTGCCAATGTTGCCACCTTATTGTTTATCTCTTTCTCCAGATCATTTATAAATAGGTTGAATAGGATTGGTCCCATTACAGACCCTTGGGGGACACCACTAGTTACCTCTCTCCATTCTGAAAACTTACACTTTATTCCTACTCTTTGTTTCCTGTCTTTTAACTAGTTATCAATTCATGAAATGACCTTTCCTCTTATCTCATGACAATTTACTTTACTTATGAGTGTTTGGTGAGGGACTCTGTCAAAAACATTCTGGAAATTTAAGTATACTATAGCCACTGGATCCTCCTTGTCCACATTTTTGTCGACCTCCTCAAAAAACTTGACTAGATTAATAAGGCATGATTTCCCTTTATAGAAACCATGTCAACGTTTCGCCAACATATTATGTTCATCTATGTGTCTGACAATGTTATTCTTTACTATAGTTTCAACTAATTTGCCTGGTACTGACATTAGACTTACCGGTCTGTAATAACCAGGATCACCTCTAGAGCCCTTTTTAAATATTGGCGTCACATTAGCTATCTTCCAGTCATTAGGTACAGAGGTTGATCATAGAATCCCAGGGCTGAAAGAGACCTCTGGAGTTCATGGAATCCAGCCCCTTGACCAAAGTAGGACCAACCCTAACTAAATCCTCCCAGGCAGGGCTTTGTCAATGACAGGTTACAAACCATAGTTAATAGTTCTGCAATTTCACATGTGAGTTCTTTCAGAACTCTTGGGTGAATGCCATCTTGTCCCTGTGACTTATTAATGTGAAGTTTATCAATTTGTTCCAAAACCAGCTCTATTGACACCTCAATCTGGGACAATTCCTCAGATTTGTCTCCTAAAAAGAGTGGCTCCGGTTTGGGAATCTCCCCAGCCATGCAGACTGAAGAAAATAATTACTTTAGTTTAGTTCATTTAGAACCTTGTGTCTTGAAAGAAAAAATAATTGAAAAATGAAAGGAACCTCATTTAAACAACGTGAGCCAGGCGCTAGCCCTGCTCCCTGCAAAACAGGGCATGTGAGCCCAGCCTCCCGCACAGGAACCAGCCCTACAAGCGAGATTAGAGAGCCACCTGCTGGGCTGCCTGTCTTGCTCCCTGCGCTGCAGCGCCCCCTGGTGGGCCGCCTGTCCCGCTCTCTCCGCTGCAGCGCCCCCTGGGCATTGCTAGGGCAGCGGGAGTCTTCTCTCTGTTTTCCTTTCCCTGGTCCCGGGAGGCAATTTCCAAAGAGCCACAAAGCCAAACTGGTGCCTGGGAAAAGCAAACCGGGAATGGAAGGTCGGTGCACACAGTGCGGGCATGGTACTAAAAACCACTGTAGCTTCTGATGGACCATCAGAAAACTCCAGTGATCTTCCAATGCGTAGTACTGGGCGGACAGCCAGGAGCCGTGAGCTCGCTGTGTCTTTTACAAGAAGCTGAGTTTAGTAGCCAGGGAGATTTTCCTCCTATCCTTTCCCCTCATAAAACCCCCTTTCGGCCAGTGTTTCCCCCGCTTCTGATGAAGACAGAGTGTGACGGGGCACCGGTGTCGGCAGACAACCCGCTTCCCCTTTTTGTACCAGCCTCGCTATTCTCTGTGTCACTGTGTCCCTGGCGCAGTAATACATGGCGGAGTCTGCAGCTGCGAGGGAGGCCAGCTGCAGGGAGAACTGGTTCTTGGCCGTGTCTGCAGAGATGCTGGTCGGGCTTTGGAGAGACGCGGCAAACCACTTTCTCCCGTCATAGGGGTATATCCGAACTACCCACTGCAGCCCTGTCCTGGGGGCCTACCGGACTCAGTTCCATGCGTAGCTGCTGCTAGTGATAGAGACCCCGGTCACAGCGCAGCTCAGGGTGAGGGTCTCTCCTGGCTTCACCACGCCTGAACCGGACTGGACCAGCTGCACCTGAGAGAGCACACCTGGGAAAAAGGGAAACAAAGAATGGAACCAATTAGCCAGTCAATGACTCTCTGTCCTGTCCCCAATTCTTTCTAACACACATTCACAGCTGGCGGCCGAGAGCAGGGTAAAGAAAAGCCACAGGAATTTCATTCTGGTTTTAATGAAATGAGAGAGACTTCCCCAGCGGGCAGGGACGGGCAAGTCTACGAGACTGAAGCTCCTAGAACCAAGGTCTTGTGTTTAAATAGGAGGCCCAACGTCAGGGATTTGCATGAGGGTTTCATTCTGTGGGTATAAAAAAAGGAGACCCCTAGGAAGAGAGCGGCGTGTCCCAGAATTAATTCGGGTTCATTTGAGTCCTTCAAAGGGCATAATTTTTCTGAGTCTCGTGTTGCTCCGCTGGTTGGGTTTTGAATCCCACCTTCCAGCTGTACCCAGTGAATAGAGCGGAGATGTTCACGGACCTCTCATGAGACTCACCTGGGAGCGTGTGATGGAGAAGGAGCCACAACTGTGCTGTCGCAGCTCCCATTGGCCGGGAATAGCGATCCGTGTCCATCCCTAGCATGACCATCCACCCCAATTTTAATGGGTCAGTCCCTTGGCTGAGCCCTCCTGCAGGTGTCCTGACATTTTTTAATGAGAGAAGTGTCTCGTGTTTCTGCTGCCCCTGCTGGTCAGTCGCAGTCAGGGCAGCCGCAGCAGCATCCTGGCAGGTGCAGGCGGTGGCCAGCAGGTGGCGCTCTCAGGCTGGGTGCAGACGCCAGTAGGAGAAGGGGCAGCCTTTGTGTGATAGAGGGGTTCGAGTGTGAGTGTGAGTCGTGGTTTGTGTCACCGCTACACATGGGCACCCTACGGCAGGGTTTCTCAAGGGGTGGCGCCAGCCCTTTCTGTCTGCAGGGCTGAAGCCCCATGCCTGAGAGCCCCCTGACGCTGCCACCCCCTGAATTCCCAGCACCCACCAGGCTGAAGACACGATCCCGCCCTCTTCCATCCGCGAAGCTGTGAGTGGTGGGGCTCAGGCTGGGAGTGGCACCTCGGAATCCTGCATGCCCACTGCACCCTGTGGGGAAAAGCCTCCAGAGCCCGTAGGCAGTGTTGTGGGGCTCTCTAGCAAGTGCAGCGCAGTCCCCAGGAGAGCTCCACAGCCCTTCCTCTCCCTCGCCGCGTCCAGGTCACAGGCAAGAACCCCAGCCACAGAACTCCGTTCTCTGCTGGTGGCGCCGGTGCAGGGGCTTGAAGCTGCCCCTCAGCTCTCAGCCCCCTTTGGTCACACAGCCGGTTAAAGTGGGCAGGCGCTGGCCAGTCAGGGAGAGCCACAGGCTGGGTTCAGAGGCGGGAAGAGGCGATGACAGGAAGGCGGAGAGGCAGCCCTCTGTGGGGCAAGAGACAGGGGGGGTGTCACATAAAGCAGGGTTCTGAGTGCGGTTCCGCAAACCTTTTCAGCCTGAACCCGAGCGCCCACCCCATAGGGCTGATGCGGGAGCTGTGGGACTGAAACCTCGATCTTGAGCACACACTCACACACTGAATCCCTGGCCTCTCCCTTCCCCCAGTGAAGCTGTGGGCGGGGGTTGTGCTTGTCACTGACGGGTCCTGGAGCAGGGGAAGGGCCCAGTTCAAAGCGACCTTGTGACACGTGCTCGCTCCTCTCCCTGCGCCGCCCCCTACTGGAGGTGCCGGAGTGTTTCACTGTGTGCCGGTGCGCAGCTTTGACCACACAGAAGGGAAGGGAAGAAGGGGAATCCCATTCACACCGGGCCCGGCTCCCAGCTCGCCGGAAGCAGCAGGAAGGGTCCTAGTGGTGTCCCTGCGCTTTGGCTCAGGGTAGAGGAAGTTACCGCCTGGCACCTGTCAATAAATACAATAAAAATGCCGCTAATTCCATTCTATGCCTCCTCTTCCCGGCCTTATGTGAATGGGATTCCCCTTCTTCCCTTACCTTCTGTGTCTGGGACCGCTTATTCCCATTCCTATAACTTCTACTAAAATATAGACTCATGGAATTCTAGAACTGGAAGGGACCTGGAGGATTCATCAAATCCAGTTCTCTGCACCCAGAGCAGGACCAAATACCATCTAGATCATCCCAACCCGCTCTTCAATATATCCAATGATAGAGCTTCCACAACCTACTATGACGTAGTGTGGGTACCTTGCTGGTTGCTATGCTGGGCGGTGGGCTGTGGGTGACCCCCACTGGCTGCTGTCTGTAGCAGGGCCCAGCAGGACAGGGGATGAGTCATTATGCAAGGGGGCTCCAAACCTGTCCAACCAGTTACCTCCCAGGGAGCGGAACAATGGGAAGAAGGCGGAGTGGAGCCCTGGCTGGGGGGCAGGGCTGGAAGTTAGTGAGTTAGTATCTGTCTGGTAGGATGGAGGAGGCAGCCTAGGCAACGGGCTGGGATTTAGGGGCCCAGTCTCCCCCATCTCTAGGGGGCTGAGGCATCCTAGGCCTACCCTGTAACCAGATTACATCTGTGCTGTGCTGTATCCTGGAGAAGCAATAAACTCCCTCTATTCTACTGGCTGGTGGAGTCTGTTCGTGCCACTATGGGGGTACAGGAGACGGGGAAACCCCAACACGCCATCATACTGGGGCACTGTGAGCTTTGACTGTTCCTCTGCCAAGGCCGTTCCCACTCTGGCACTTCCAGTGCAGAAGGTAGAGGGAGGGCAGGGGGGAGCTGCAAGGCACTTTAAAATACCCTGTCACTGAAGGCTTCTAAAACTCCCCAATATCGGAGCTTCATCAAATCACAAGATCCTAGGGCTGGAAGAGACCTAAGGAGTCATGAAGTCTAACCCCCTGCCCAAAAGGACCAATCCCAACTCAAACATCCCAGTCAGGGCTTTTTCAAGCTGCTTAAAAACCTCTAGGGATGGAGATTCCACCCTCTTCCTAGGGAACCCATTCCAGTGCTTCCCCACCTTCCTAGGGAAATAGGTTTTTCCTAATATCCAGCCTAGACCTCCCCCACTGCAACCTGAGACCATTGCTCCTCATTCTGCCATCTGCCATCACTAAGAACAGCCTCTCTCCATCCTCTTTGGAACCCCCCTTCAGGGAGTTGAAGGTTGCTATTAAATTCCAGGATCTTGGATGATGCTCTGCTGCAATCCATATGCAAAAACCCCTTTGAGAACCCAGGAAGATGCACTTGGGAATTTCTTCCTGTGGGATAACCCCAAGCTCTTTAACCCTTCCTCTGGAAAAACTTTAAACACACACACACACACACACACACACACACACACACACACACACACACACACACACACACACACACACACACACACACACACACACACACACACACACACACACACACACACACACACACACACACACACAGGTCCTGCAACACCTTAGAGACTAACAAAAAATATTATAGTGATAGAAATGTAGCTGTGTTAGTCTGGTGTAGCTGAAACAAAAAACAGGACTATGTAGCACTTTAAAGACTAACAAGATGGTTTATTATGAGCTTGAAAACAAATTGCAATTGCTAATAGCTGATGTGGGGCCCTGCTGCCACCCACTGGCCCTGAGACGAACTGGAATTCCCCACTAAGGAGTTTTTGCATGAGCCGGGCGATGTTTTCTCCCACTGTGTTCGTCACACAGCTGTGTCCTCAGTCGGCCATGCTCAAGAACAGCAGGTTCTGGGAGTTGTCTCTGGAGACGGTGAATCGCCCTTTGACCGAGTCTGTGTAGTACGTGGTGTCCCCAGCCCCGTGTGTAATTGAAGACACCCATTCCAGGCCTTTCTCCGGAACCCTCCGGGCCCAGTGCATGCCATGGTCAGTGTACGTGTAGCCGGACACGTTGCAGGAGAGTTTTGCAGAGTCTCCTGCCCTTTTAACCTCCGCTCCGGACTGGATCAACTGGATCTGCGACCAGACACCTACAAAGAGACAAACATTACAGCGCTAGGACAGGATTCCGCGAAGCCTTTAGCATGTTCTTCAGTGTTCTGGAGGACCAAGAACTGAACGGGATGTTCTTCTGGGCTGCTTTTCTCCCAGCTGCCTCCGAGGTTCGTACCTGAGAGACCCGCCGGCAGAGACAGGAGAATGAAACGCATCGTATGTGTGTTTGTCTCAGGGTTCGGGTGGAGCTGAGGAGACACAGCTCGGAGCAAGGCACTTGGAGTGAGTCAGAGAAGGAGCAATTGCCCAGCTCTTTAAAAGGAAGCGGCCCCACTGAATTTGCATGAGGCTGCTCGAAAAGCCTTTAACACGACGTAGCAAACAAATCGGTCGGAGAGAGGAGATGAGGGAACAATGGGAGGAGCTTTCTAGCTTCCCATTCATCAGCCGGCCCTGTGCTCGGGGTTTCCACTGGTGGCCACTGGATCTGTGCCCGGTGTCCCACCTGTCTACTGCCTCCACACCTGCACCCAGCTGTGACCCCAGCCTCCTCCACCTTACCTCGTCCACATCCTCCCTCCTGCAGCCACAGCCCTGTTCTGGGCCCAAGCCCTGAGAGGTGGGGAGAAGCATGGAGGGAGGTAAGGGGGGTTCAGCCCAGCACCCCACCCCAAAAACTGCTCTGACCCCATTGCCATGCACAAGAAAGCCTGAGAACCCTAGAAAGGTAGGACAGTAAGTGAGACCTCAATGTTATGGAAGAAAGAACACTAAGATAAGGGAAGATTATCAAGGGGCATGACGTTCAATGCTTTTTTACTATGATGTCAAATACAAAGAAAACACTGGGACGAAATGTTCAGTAGCCAACTTCCTCTGTGTGTAGGCTCTCCCGGACCCTCCCCTAGCTGGGCTTGGTCACGGTGTTACCGCGGGTAGGACATTCACTGGACGGTGAGGATTCCCCGGTGTGTCCGGGAATCTTTCTCTAGTGAGGGGCAGGGCAGCTCTGAAGTCAGATGATTATTAATGATCCAGATTCATACCGGGGTTACATTCCCGTTCCCACTGCCCTTCCCATTGGTATCTAGGCTGGAACCTCACTGGGGCGGGTAGAGTCCGTGTGTCCTGTCTCTGCGCAGTGCCCCGCGCTCTGGGTCGGGGTCTGGGACTGGAGCTGGCAGGATCTTTAGGCAGGACTTAATATCTGCGGCTAAGCCTCTAGATTCCTCCTGTTGCTTGCGGACCGTGAGCGTCACCGCGGGACATTCTGCCGCAATTGCAGGGGAAGGTTTTGAGAGCGGCGGGGGCTGGTTGCCTGCCCTTGTGAGGTCCGCCCGGGAATTACCGGGTGGGTCCCGCTGGTGTCCGGCTGCTCGGTCACGTTGGTGGAGAACTGGGGTCAGGGACCCTGCATCCCCAGTCCAGCCCATTAGCCGGCCACTGCCCTGCCTGCGTAAGAAACAATCTCAGCGCACGGAGCCGGCGCAGCTGGACTGTGCCGCTCCCCCGGGGCAGGGCAGGCTGCAGCTGCGGAGTGAAGGGCCTGGGGCCAGCCAGCCCTGATTAGAAGGAGCGGAACCGGGGAAAGATGAAGCGACTGGCCCTCATATGAGCCGCAGGGCTGCAGCGGAGGGAGATGCTCAGTGCGAGACCAGCAGAGAGTCCAGGGGGTGAGGGCAAAGACTCCAGCCCGATGCGTTAATTGAGGGGGCCGAGTGTCTGTCCCCCAGGCCCAGGGAGGCAGGGCGGCCCCTGCAGCGCTGCGTTCTGTGACCCTAGACCTGCCCAGAGCAGCGGGGTGAATCTGAGCCGTTGCGAACTGAAGACACGGAGAGTCCGCAGCGCGGACTGTCCGCGTCCCACCAGCCGTGACTTTTCCTGCGAACCGCAGCTGGAGGTTTAGGGCTGAGCCCGGCCCGGCCTCCCCACCCTGTGCCTGGCGCACGCTGGGCGGTGTCCTCGGGCAGTAGTGGAGAGGAGACTGGGTGGGAGCGCGCGCAGGCGCGTGCGTGTGTCCCTGCCCTTCTCTCTCCTGTGACTGCGAACGCGGCTCTGTCCTGGGGCGCGCCTAGCGCACTGTGACCCGGGCACCGCGCGTTGGTTCCCTTCACTCCATGGCTCTGTCCCGGCCCGGCCGGCTCACCCTGTGTGACGTAGTGGAGGTACCTGGCTGGTTTCTATGCTGGCTCTGTGGTAACCCCCAGTGGCTGCCATCGGTACCACAGCCCAGAAGGACTGGAGATGAGTCATTATGCAAAGAGGGTCTCTCAACCTGTCTGACCAGCTACCCCCCCAGGGAGAGAGACAAAGGAAGGGAAAATGCTGCCCTGGCTGGGGGCAGGGCTGGAAGAGAGTGGGTTAGTTTCTGTCGGGAATCATGGAGGAACCAGCCTAAGCCAGGGGCTGGGATTGTAGGGCCCAGCCACCCCCCCATCTCAGAGGGGGGGCACTGAGGCCTCTTGGCTGCAGTCCCTGTAACCAGATTACATCTGTGCTGTGCTGTGCTGTGCTGTATCCTGGAGAAACAATAAACTCCCCCCATTCTACGGGCTGGTGGAGTCTGTTCGTGCCATTACGGGGGTGCAGGAGTCAGGGGACCCCAACGCGTCGTCACACCCTGCTACGGCCGGAAATAGCTCTCCAGTCGCTGAGCCAGGCTCCCGGGCAGCCAAAGGGCGGGGCGCGGCCGGAGACACAGAGAAAATCCTACCCGAAGGGTGTTTTACAAACCGGCGTGTGGGTATCCTGTCCGCAGTCAGCTCCCTGCGTGTGCCTAGGGTCTGACTCCGCTGACCCGGTCACGGTCGGGTCCCGCCTGGGCTATGGAGAAACCGCTTCCCCCTTTTGTCCCGGGCCCTGCCTTACGCTGTGTTACTGTGTATGTGGCTCAGTAATAGGGGGCGGTTGTCTTCAGTTACCGGGGAACGGAGCTACAGCGAGACCTGGTTCTTGTCGGTGTCTGCTGTGATGGTGACTCGCCCCTGGAGAGACGGGGCGTAGGCTGTAGCCCCTCTATACGGATACACCCACCCACCCCAGTCCTGTCCCGGGAGGCTGCCGGATCCAGTGCCAGTGACAATGCTGAGTAGAGATGGAGACCCCCGAGACAGCGCAGCTCAGGGTGAGCGTCTTTCCGGGCTTCCCGCTCCCGAGGCTGACTGGACCAGCAGAACCTGCGAGAGGACGCCTGGGGAAAAGGGAAACAAATTAGCCAGCAAATGTCTCTGTGTGCCCCTGATTCCCCCACGTGCCTCACAGTCACTCAGATGGGGGCGCCGAGCAGGGCAAGGAAAAGCAGCAGAGGGTCCATTCCCGTTCCCAGGCACTGAGGGAAACTCCCCAGCGGGCAGGGCTGTGTCTGGGCAGAAACTGAGGCCCCTAGAACCAGGGGCTGGTATTTAAGAAATGACTCCCGGAGCAGGGATTTGCATGCGGGTTCCCCAGGGCTGGTATAAGGGATGACGGGGTGAGCGCCAGGACAGGGAGATGTCCCCTTGGGGGGCACTTTTCCCCTTTACACTCCAAGATGTGGTGGGTACTTGCCATGGACAGACAGTGCCCAGTTGGGGCCCGGAGGGGGAGTCTCTCCCGGGGCTGATGGGGCAGGAACCGCAGCTACAGAGACTAACAAACCGCTTTATCGAAGGGGGGGGGGGGTAGGTTGTGCCTCATGGAAGCAGAAAATCCTAAACCCTGGGAGGTCACTTACTGCAGCTCCCTGCGCTCCGGGAGTATGATCTGGATTATCGAGTGTCCTCAGGGCTTCGTCAGAGCAAGGGCTGCGATTGCAGGGGCCAAAACACTGGAAGGAAATGGACCCGCTTAGTTTGGGGGGCCTCTGTCAGGAGTGGTCAGAGACGGGCCATTGGGAGCAATGTGCGTATATCGGGAATCGCTTGACGAAGTAACCTCCCGCTGGCCCCGCAATCTCTTCTCCGTCTTCTGCACTGACGCGTCTGTTTGGAAACTGGTGTGAGGAGTGGGCGGTTAACAGCGCAAACTGGGGCTCTCGGCGAAGAAGAGAGAGGACGATCAGCATGTGATGCGAGTGAGATTTGAACCCACCCGCGCAGAGCACAAGGGATTAACAATCCCTCGCCTTAACCAGTCCGCCTCTTCATCCAGGTTTTGCAGTCTTTTTTTTTTTTTTTTTTTTTTTTCAAATTTACCCAAAACCGGACTTTAGGAGTTTTATTCCGCCCCCCTCCCATTTATTTAACTATCTGCTTGCTCTTGTGTGGGAGGGGGCTTTTAAAGGTTCCTCATTAGCGCAGCTGGCAGAGCATCAGGCACTTAATCTGAGGACCAAGGTGTCCAGCCCAGGACCGGGCAAGTGGCTCTTAACTTGCCTTGTGCACAAGAAGCCCAAAGAATCCAGGTTGTACCCAGGCTGCACCCCCATTCCCAGGCTCTGGGGCCAGTGTCTGGAAAGGAAACCCCCTTTCTCCAGAGCGGGGGGGGGGGGGGAAGGAGGGCCTTAGGAATCATCCTGGTGGCTCAAATCCACAGGATCGGGCATGGAAAGTGCAGTCTCTGGCTGGCGGGAAGCGCTGCGAAGCCAGGAGTTGAGGAAGAGAGAGGGAGTTCTGGGAATATAGTGGCTGTGGAGAAGCACTAAGGGCCCAAGGCCTGGGAACTGCCTGCAGATGAAAGGTGCCCAGAGAGAGTGACACCAGCCAGGCCACAGGTGTCGTGGCAGTGTTCAGGGCTCCACATCCCGCCATCCGAACTCTGGTCTCCACAGGCACCTCGTGATGCTGCGTTGTCCTCAGGCAAAGCCCGAAAGCTCTGGCTGTGCTGCTCTTTATCCAGAGTGACAGTGGGTGACTCACGGCCCCCAGAACCGGGTCTCTGGCCCAGCTGGTGAAAGGGCTGATGCTCTGGAACTTGACACTCTGCCTAGAGATCCCCGGAGTCCCGATGCTCAGGTGAGCTGGAGCACCCAGGGCAGCCCTTCCTGGAAATGCCCTTTCCACCCAGCTGGAGAGGCTGATGGCTTGGTGCGTTCTCTGGCTCCCCGTTGGTGCCAGAGCTGGGACAGGGAGTAGGATTTTAACCCCCCTGCTCACAGGTACAAACTGTCATTCTGACCCCAAAGGGGCAGCACGTGACCAGGCTTCGCTCTCCCACCGAAAGCTGCCCTGACACTCAGCCCTATCCAGGGAGGAGAGACCAAGAAGGAAGCTCGGTGCGTCACATTCATCCAAAGACTCCAACATCCCCCAGAGTCCAGGCCATACAACAGGCCTGTGCTGTGTTGATGTGCAGCTGTCTGAGAACTCTTGCTACTTCACCGCAGCCTGTTGTCTTTTTGGGTCAGTCTCTGGCAGGCTGCGCAGAGCTGGCCCAAGGTGCAGAGCGTGCGCACCACACTCGGACCACCAACAACTGCAGCTCTCTCTGAGTCTTTGTCTAAGCTGCAAGCTTGACACACAAAAAGCGCAATGAAATAATGATGTGCTATTTTGAAAGAGAGCACCCACGTGGACTTGATGCTCTCTCACATTCAAAACAACCCAGAACCAGTTCAGGCAGGGCATTAGGTCAGCAGTTGCTTCCTGGTGCTGTTGCCTAAGGCTGGCTGAGACCTGTACTTAAAGGGACCCCCCTGGACAGACCTTTCTCAGCTTCTTCTGCTTACTTGCCTACCTCTCTGCTGGACAGCAAAGCATTTGCAGTGTGTGCTCTGGTTGCCCTGGTTCAGGACACCACAGCACTCCCTGCCATGGAGCCTTAGCAGCCTCTGGGCACGCGATGGCCCCACACGGCCAAGCTGCAGTTTTTTCAGCAGTTTGTGCAGGCTGCCTTCATGGCCCGGCAGGAGCTAAACTCAGAGCTCATCATCGAGAACCTCTCCCTGTGTGCGGGAGCAAGGCCCTTGCAATTGCACCCCACTGTGGAGAGAAGATTCTGAAGCCTGGACACCAGTTCAGACTGGTGGGACCAGCTAGTGATGGAGCAGTGGGATGACCAGCAGTGGCTCCATAACTTCTCCATGAGCAAGAAGACATTCACGGAGATGTGTGCCTAGCTTGCCCATCCCCCTGGAGAAGCGGGTTGCCATCGCCATCTCGAAGCTCACAACCCCAGACAGTTTCCCATCAGTGGGCAACCAGTTCAGTATGGGAAAGTCCACTGTCAGGGCCCTCCTCATGGAGGAAAGGCACAGTTCATGGAGGGGAGGGGAATACTGGAAAGGGGGACCCTAGGGAAAGGGCAAGTAGGGTTGTGAGTGATGGGCTGTGGGGGCCCTGTCTGCGGGGGGGGGCGGGTATTCTGCAGTCCCACCCTCACACAGGCTGTGGGGGAGACTTCATAGGGGATGGCTCCTGGGGTGTTTGCCCCGGGGGGAGGTGAGCTCTAGGACCTGCCAAAGGCTCAGGCACCCTCTTTGATTCTCTTTTTTGTGTGTTTGTTTGTCTCCTTCTGCAGGTGGCGAGGGCCATAAACACCATCCTGCTGCACAGGATCATCCATCTGGGAGCCCTGGACCCCGTCATAGCTGGATTTGCCACCCTGGGGCTTCCCCAGCTGCTGGGGTGTGATAGATGGAAACCACATCCCCATCCGCACCCCCAGAACATCGTGACGCCCTGTATATCAACCACATGGGATATTTTTCGATGGTCCTGCAAGCCCTGGTCAACCACCACAACCAATTCACAGGCATTTTCATTGGCTAGTTGGAGAGGGTACATGTTGCCCACATGTTCAGAAACTCCAGCCTCTACCAGAAGCTGGAGGCTGGCACATCCTTTCCCCAGTGGCACATCATGGTGGGCGACATTGAGATTCCAGCTTGCGACCAGGAATTGCTAACAGGGAGTTTGGAGAGGGAGTTCTCCAGGTGAAAGAGGAGTAAAAACAGGACCCTTGTGGTAAGTGGCTGTCTGGAGTGTGTGTTTGTGTGTGGGGGAGTTATTTGCTGTGTGCTGAGCTTGTGTTTATCTGGTTGGTTTGATTGTTTGTTTGCTTGAAGGAGCTTCTAAAAGGTTTGAAATCTAGAAGCCTCTGTTAATTGGCTGAGCCTCAGTCAGGGGGAGGGGCTACCAGAGCTATATAAGCCTGTGACTCAGCGACCAGGAGCTTGCGAACCAGGAATTGCTAACAGGGAGTTTGGAGAGGAGTTCTCCAGGTGAAAGAGGAGTAAAACAGGACCCTTGTGGTAAGTGGCTGTCTGGAGTGTGTGTGTGGGGGGGAGTTATTTGCTGTGTGCTGAGCTTGTGTTTATCTGGTTGGTTTGATTGTTTGTTTGCTTGAAGGAGCTTCTAAAAGGTTTGAAATCTAGAAGCCTCTGTTAATTGGCTAAGCCTCAGTCAGGGGGAGGGGCTACCAGAGCTATATAAGCCTGTGACTCAGCGACCAGGAGCTTGAACAGGAATTGCTAACAGGGAGTTTGGAGAGGGAGTTCTCCAGGTGAAAGAGGAGTAAAACAGGACCCTTGTGGTAAGTGGCTGTCTGGAGTGTGTGTTTGTGTGTGGGGAGTTATTTGCTGTGTGCTGAGCTTGTGTTTATCTGGTTGGTTTGATTGTTTGTTTGCTTGAAGGAGCTTCTAAAAGGTTTGAAATCTAGAAGCCTCTGTTAATTGGCTAAGCCTCAGTCAGGGGGAGGGGCTACCAGAGCTATATAAGCCTGTGACTCAGCGACCAGGAGCTTGAACAGGAATTGCTAACAGGGAGTTTGGAGAGGGCGTTTAGAGGGGAGGTTAGAGGGCACTAGTGACTTCTGGCCTTCTTTAAAACATAACTCTTATCATAATCTATATTCCAGAGGTTTAAAAGAATCCCAGTTTATACTTAAACTTGTTCATTAGAAAATGGAGACAGAAGCCCAGCAGCAGAGTGGGGGCTATCCTGTTTATTGCGCGAGTGTAACATGTATGATTACCTGCCCTGTGGGCGGGTGGCGATGTGTGCACCTGTTGCAAGGAGCTCCTGACCCTCAGAGACCGAGTTCGGGCTTTGGAGGCCAGGGTGGCTGAACTGGAGGAGCTAAGGGAGGCAGAGAGATTTGTGGATGAGACTTTCTGGGACACTGTAGTACTGTCCCACCTCCAGTCTGAGAGCCCCAGTGCTCTTAAGGAGGATGAAAGTCTCAAGGGAACAGAGCATTCAATGGGAGCAGAGGGAAACCATCCCGTAGTTGGGACCCTCCTCCCAGAGGATGTTGCGGTATCCTCTCGCACTGAGGATGCCTCTGAGGGGAGGGAATGCCAGCTCGAAGAGGCAGGTGTTAGTAGTGGGTGATTCGATTGTTAGAAACATAGATAGTTGGGTTTGTGATGACCGGGAGAACCGTATGGTCACTTGCCTGCCTGGTGCGAAGGTTGCGGATCTCTCGAGGCATCTAGATAGACTTATGTGTAGTGCTGGGAGGAGCCGGTGGTCGTGGTACATGTAGGTACCAATGACGTAGGGAAGGGTAGGAGAGATGTCCTGGAGGCCAAATTTAGGCTGCTAGGAAAGAGACTGAAATCCAGGACCTCTATGGTGGCGTTCTCGAAATGCTTCCAGTTCCACGCGCAGGGCCAGGTAGGCAGGCAGAGATTCAGAATCTCAATGCGTGGATGAGACGATGGTGTAGGGAAGAGGGGTTTGGATTTATTAGGAACTGGGGACACTTTTGGGAGAGGGGAGCCTATACAGGAAGGATGGGCTCCACCTAAACCAGGGTGGAACCAGACTGCTGGCACTAAACATTAAAAAGGCCGAGAGCAGTTTTTAAACTGAGAGATGGGGAAAGCCGATTGGTGTGGAGATGCACGAATCGGAGGGAGACTTCTCTTAGAGGAGAATCCATTGATAGAGATTCTCTAAGCTGTAGTCAGAAAGAGAGGAGGGGAGAGGGCAAACCATGGGCCAGAGCAGACAAACAACTGACAAAGGAATCCAATGCATCAGGGAAGGGCAGACAAATAAGCAGTGGCAAATTTTTAAAGTGCTTCTACACAAATGCTAGGAGTCTGACTAATAAGATGGGTGAACTAGAGTACCTAGTATTAAATGAGGAGATTGACATAATAGGCATCACTGAAACCTGGTGGAATGAGGAAAATCTGTGGGACACAATCATACCGGGATATAAAATATATCGAAAGGATAGAGCAGGCCGGGTGGGTGGCGGAGTGGCACTGTATGTGAAAGATAATGTAGAATCAAATGAAATAAAAATATTAAATGAATCAACATGTTCAATAGAATCGCTATGGATAGTAATTCCATGCTCCAAAAATAAGAAATTAGCAGTAGGGATATATTACCGACCACCTGACCAGGACAGGGATACTGACATTGAAATGCTGAGGGAGATTAGAGAGGCTACCAAAACAAAGAACTCTATAATAATGGGGATTTTAATTACCCCATATTGACTGGATACATGTCACCTCAGGAAGAGAAGCGGAGATAAAATTTCTCAATGGCTTAAATGACTGCTTCTTGGAGCAGCTAGTGCAGGAACCCACAAGGAGAGGCAATTTCGATTTAGTCCTGAGTGGAGCGCAGGATCAGGTCCAGGAAATAACTGTTACAGGACCGCTTGGGAATAGTGACCATAATATAATAACATTCAACATTCCTGTGGTGGGAAGAACACCTCAGCAGACCAGCACCCTGGCATTTAATTTCAAAAAGGGGAATTACACAAAATGAGGAGGTTAGTTAAACAGAAATTAAAAGGCACAGTGACTAGAGCCAAATCCCTGCAAGCTGCATGGAAACTTTTAAAGACACCATAATAGAGGCCCAACTTAAATGTATACCCCAAATTAAAAACATAGCAAGAGACCTAAAAAGAGTCACTGTGGCTTAACCACCATGTAAAAGAAGCAGTGAGGGACAAAAAGGCATCTTTTAAGAAGTGGAAGTCCAATCCTAGTGAGATAAATAGAAAGGAACATAAACACTGTCAAATCAAGTGTAAAAATGTAATAAGAAAAGCAAAAAAAGATTTTGAGGAACAGCTAGCCAAAACTCAAAAAGAAATAACAAAATGTTTTTAAGTACATTAGAAGCAGGAAGCCTGCTAAAAAACCTGTGGGTCCCCTAGACGATCGAACTATAAAAGGCGCAATCAAGGACGATAAAGCCATTGCGGAGAAACTAAATGATTTCTTTGCTTCAGTCTTCACGGCTGAGGATGTTGGGGAGATTCCCAAATCTGCACCGCCCTTTGTGGGTAATGAATCTGAGGAACTGTCCCGGATTGAAGTGTCATTAGAGGAGGTTTTGGAACAAATAGAAAACTTAATGTTAACAAATCTCCGGACCGGATGGCATTCATCCAAGGGTTCTAAAAGAACTCAAATGGGAAATTGCTGAACTATTATCTGTGGTTTGTAACCTATCCCTTAAATCGGCTTCCGTACTAAAATGACTGGAAGGTAGCCAACGTGACACCAATATTTAAAAAGGGCTCTAGAGGCGATCCGGCAATTACAGACCGTAAGTCTAACTTCAGTACCGGCAAATTAGTCAAACAATAGTAAAGAATAAAATTGTGAAGCATGTAGAAGAACATAATTTGTTGACAAAAGTCAACATGGGTTCTGTAAAGGGAAATCCTGTCTTACTAATCTATTAGAGTTCTTTGAAGGGGTTAACAAACATGCAGACAAGGGGGATCCAGTAGATATAGTATACTTAGATTTCCAGAAAGCTCTTGACAAGGTCCTCACCAAAGGCTCTTGTAAATTACATGGCCATGGGATAAGAGGGAAGGTCCTTTCTTGGATTGAGAACTGGTTAAAAGACAGGAAACAAAGGGTAGGAATAAATGGTAAATTTTCAGAATGGAGAGGGGTAACTAGTGGTGTCCCCAAGGGTCAGTCCTAGGACCAATCCTGTTCAACTTATTCATAAATGATCTGGAGAAAGGGGTAAGCAGTGAGGTGGTAAAGTTTATGGATGATACCAAACTGTTTAGGATAGTCAAGACAGAAGCAGACTGTAAGGGACTCCAAGAAGATCTCACCAAACTGAGTGATTGGGCAACAAAATGGCAAATGAAATTTAATGTGGATAAGTGTAAAGTAATGCACATCGGGAAAATAACCCCAACTATACGCAGTATGATGGGGGCTAATTTGGCTACGATAAATCAGGAAAGAGATCTTGGAGTTATCGTGACAGTTCTCTGAAAACTTCCACACATGCAGCGCGGTCAAAAAGGCAAATAGGATGCTAGGTATTATTAAGAAAGGGATAGAAAATAAGACCCGAATATCTTACTGCCCCCTGTATAAAACTATGGTACGCCCACATCTTGAATACTGTGTACAGATGTGGTCTCTCACCTCAAAAAGATATTTTGGCCTTGGAAAGGGTTCAGAAAAGGGCAACTAAAATGATTAGGGGTTTGGAACGGGTCCCATATGAGGAGAGGTTAAAGCGACTGGGACTTTTCAGTTTAGAAAAGAGGAGACTGAGGGGGGATATGATAGAGGTGTATAAAATCATGAGTGGTGTGGAGAGGGCCGATAAAGAAAAGTTATTTATTAGTTCCCTAAATAGAAGAACTAGAGGACACCAAATGAAATTAATGGGTAGCAGGTTTAAAACTAATAAAAGAAAGTTCTTCTTCACACAGCGTGTAGTCAGCATGTGGAACTCCTTGCCAGAGGAGGCTGTGAAGGCTAGGACTATAACAGAGTTTAAAGAGAAGCTAGATAATTTCATGGAGGTTAGGTCCGTAAAGGCTATTAGCCAGGGGATAGAAATGGTGTCCTTGGCCTCTGTTTGTCAGAGGCTGGAGAGAGGATGGCAGGAGACAAATTTTGTGATCATTGTCTTGGTCCACCCTCTCTGGGAGCATCTGGTGCTGGCCACTGTCGGCAGACAGGATACTGGGCTAGATGGACCTTTGTTCTGACCCGATGCGGCCGTTCTTATGTTCTTATGTTATGTTCTCTGCACCAGGGTCTGCAGGTGGGCACAGATGGCACGACCCTGGGCAAGCAACTCCCTCCCGGAACTCCCATTCTTCCTCGTCTGCTGCTCCATAATGCTTGGGTGCCCTGGAGGTGCTTGAGCTGCCCAGGTGGCTGCTCGTGGTACCCCTGTGTGCCACTGCGGGCCCTCGGGTGCGGGAGCATGTCCCGGGGGGTGGTGCGCCCTGCGTGCAGTGCATGGTGAGGCTGTGAAGAAGAAGAGAGTGTGGTGAAACCCAGCCCCCTCTGCTGGGCCGAGTCAGTCGTTGTCAGAGACTGTGCCATGTTTGTCTGGTTGGAGATTGCCTGCGAGGAGGCCATGCTGTGCCGTGTACAGTGCGGCCGAAGTGGGAGAGATCTCCACCCATGTGGGGGCTGTGAGGACCGGGCGTCCTGCTGTGTCGCCCGAGGTGAGTGCAGCTCAGGTCTCTTCACACGTGGGGAGTGTATCAGGCCATGGCGTCCTTGTGCTGTCCCTGGAGCCACCTGCCCAGGTGGCACTCCTGCACACACGTGTTATCTGGATGAGGCCATGGCCCATGCGCTGGAGCCACCTGGTTCCCATCCCGAAGAGAGGTGCTGAATCATGAGGTGAGTCCTGGCCCATCGCGCAGTCCTGGACGGCCCCACGAAGTGGGAGTGTTACCCAGTGGCTCCATTTCCTAAGGTGCCCAGTGCCTGCACTGCTCCCAGTATGCCATGCGGACAGCACCCTTTATCCAGCTGCTGGGGCTCAAGTGCAGCCCTGGTTGTTTACACACCCACCGTACCCTCTGGACTGACACCCACCAACCAAGCAGAATGCACATGGTCTTTAGCCACTGAGCTCACCCAGTCCTCACCCGACACCCCACGTTAGCCACCCAAGGTCACCAAGGTGTCATAGGCTGGGCGGTTGGTCATAGTATCAGCAGACAGGAACCGTTACCCCCTTGGCCTCCGCAATCGGGAGGTGAAAGACAATCAGGAGTGTCATGAGGCCTGTCTGACCAGCTACCCCCAAGGAGAGAGACAAAGGAAGGGAAATGCTGCCCTGGCTGGGGCAGGGCTGGAAGAGAGTGGGTTAGTTTCTGTCTGGGATCATGGAGGAACCAGCCTAAGCCAGGGGCTGGGATTTAGGGGCCCAATCTCCCCCATCGCAAGGGGGCTGAGGCATCCTAGACCTGCCCTGTAACCAGATTACATCTGCTGTGCTGTGCTGTGCTGTATCCTGGAGAAGGAATAAACTCCTTCCATTCTACGGGCTGGTGGAGTCTGTTCGTGCCATTACGGGGTGCAGAGTCAGGGGACCCCAACGCATCGTCACACTGGTGTCAGGAGTGGGATGCACTGCACCCCGTGGATGGAGCATCCAGCGGCAGTGACTAGGCGCAGTAGAAGCAGAGCCATGGAACCAGGCGTGCTGGAAACAGAGCAAAGCGGTTCCTGAGAATCGTGGGCGCAGCAGCACTAGACTGGTGAGTCTGCACCGAGGGGACCAGCGGGAGATGGCCTATACCCAACTGCTGAAGGCAGAGCTGGTGAAGCTGTGCAGAGAGGGGCTTGCCTGTGCGGAGCGCAACCAAGGCCCAGCTGATTGCCCGGCTGGAAGAGAATGACCAGCCACAGGGCTGGGATCCTGTCCCCGTGGGGAACAGCCAGACCCCACTGGGAGCGTGTCAGGCTCGGAGGGGCGGAGCGCTGGAGGCCGCCGAAGAGACCGGACTGCCTCCCAGGGAGCACTGCAAGCCGTAGTCCACCCGGAGGTCCAACCCCTCGGAGCTGCGGCGGCTAGAAATCCAGCTGCAGATGAAGGAATTGGAAGTCCAGGACCGTGAGAGCAGCGACAGCATGAGCTGGCCATGGCCGAGCGGAGAAGCGGCAGGGCCCCAGCTGCGCCGAGTGCAGATGAGCCCCAAAGGCCCGGGCGGCCAGATGCTTGGAGAAGCTCGTGGTGGCCCAATTGAAGGACATGGGCGACATAGACGGGTTCCTCAGCTCCTTTGAGAGGGCCTGTGGACTGCAACGGGTCCCCCCAGCTGACTGGCTGCAGGAGCTCATCCCTGCACTGAACCAGGAGGCCACCGGGTGCTCAATCAGCTGGAAGACCTACAGCCAGGGGATTACAACCGAGTCAAGGAGGCCCTGCTGCACAAGTTTGGGCTGACCCCGAGATGTACAGGAAGAAGTTCCGGGGTGCAGAGGAGCCACGGGAGACCTATGTGGATCTGGCCTCCCGCCTGGCGCAATACTGCGCAAGTGGGTGTCTGGAGTTGGAGCCCAGACCGCAGAGGAACTGCTCAAGCTGATTATGATGGAGCAGTTCTATAAAGCGTGCACACCCAGCCTGAGGCTGTGGCTCAAGACCGAAGTCGGAGAACCCCAGGAAGCGGGAGGCTGGCGGATGAGTTCACAGAGAGCCGGTCCAGGTGTGAGCGGGAATCCCGGAGGGAAAGGGAATCGCGCAGAGACCGGTTCTCGGCTGAGCGGCGGAGAGAGGCACCTCGAGGCGAGCCCCAGGGACCAGGACCACTCATCGGTGCCCCAGAAAACCAGCCAGGGCCCGGGCGGAGCCGACCCAAAAGGGCCCGCAGAACCTAACTTGCCATCGCTGTGGGCAACGAGGCCACAAGAGGGCTCAGTGCACCAGGCACAAGAACAGGTCCCATGACCTGGGACTTTCCAGGGTTAACTGGCTGGGGCTGGAGGAAGGGCAGGCTGCCCCAGAGGCAGGGGCTGGCAGGCAAACCTCAGCTCAGAGTGGGGGGAAGGATGCTCAGTGCACCTCCCCTGGGAGGTCTAACCCTCTGGAGGAGGATTTCCTCCGTATGCCGGGTGGGGGCAGGGCGACCTCTGCGGAGGCGACTGCCTCATACCCCTGGAGGTGGATGGTAGGAAGGTGACAGGTTTCTGGGACACGGAGGCAGAGGTGGCGCTGGCCCGACCCAGCGTAGTGGCCCCAGACCGTATGCTGCCCAACACTCAGCTGACCCTGAGGGCATAGACGGCACCCCATTTAAGGTACCAGTAGCCAGGGTGCATCTGAAATGGGAGGCCAAGGAGGGCCCCAAGGAAGTGGGGGTGCACCGCACTTGCCCACCGAGTGCTGATGGGGAGCGACCTAGAGGAGTGGCCAGCGGACCCCACAGGACCCTGGTCACCACCCGTAGCCAGAGCCAGCGAGGGGCTGGCAGCCCGAACTCGAGGAGGTTCCCCAACCAGGGGCCCAGGGCCCTGTCCCAGCAGACATGGAGTCGGACCTAGGCAGTGGGAAACACGCCCCTGTCCCAGCCCCAGCCGCTGAATTCCAGGCGGAGGTGCGGGCGGATCCTCCTTGCAGGCCCTGAGGACCGGGCCGACCTGGGTGCACAGCTCAGCCCCTAGGGAGATTGCCAGGAGAAGTTCCAGTGGGAGAGGATTTCTGTACCGGGAATGGCTTCCCCGGGAAGGTAGGGAGTGGGGGCTCCAGCGGCAGCTGGTGGTCCCTCAAAGGTATCGCCGCAAGCTGCTATACCTGGCCCATGACATCCCGTTCTCGGGACACCAGGGGATCCGGCGCCTTGGCTGAGGCTGCTCCAAAACTTCTACTGGCCGGGGATATTTGCGGCCGTGCAGAGGTACTGCCGGTCCTGCGACTCCTGCCAACAGTGGGGAAAGGCCCAAGATAGGAAGAAAGCTGCGTTGAGGCCCCTTTACCCATCATAGAGAGCCTTTCCAGAAGGTGGCGATGGATATTGTGGGGCCCTTCAGCAGAGCGAGCAACCGGACGGGGGAAATACATCCTGGTGGTGGTGGACTTTGCCACCCGCTACTCGAGGCTGGCCCTACCCTCTAAGACACGGTGGCAGACGCACTGCTGACCATTTTCAGCAGGGTGGGGTTCCCCCAGGAGGTTCTCACGGACCAGGGATCCAACTTCATGTCGGCCCTGCTCCGGTGCTTGTGGGAGAAGTGGTCCAGCACTCCGGCGTATCACCCCAGACCAACGGGTTGGTGGAGAGGTTCAATGGGACTCTGAAGCAGATGCTAAGGACCTTTATGCACAAACACCTGCAGGACTGAGGTTCAATGGGACTCTGAAGCAGATGCTAAGGACCTTTATGCACAAACACCCGCAGGACTGGGACAAGTACCTACACCACCTGCTGTTTGCATACAGGGAGGTGCCCCAGGAGTCCACGGGGTTCTCACCGTTCGAGCTGTTATATGGGAGGCGAGTGAGGGGCCCCCTGGACTTACTGAGAGACGAGTGGGAGGAAGGTCTCCCGGAGAAGAGCTGGTTGTGGACTACGTCCTGACGTTCCGGGAAAGACTTTCCGAGCTCATGGGCCTGGCCAGAGAGAACCTGAGCAGGGCCCAGAGGAAGCAGAAGGTCTGGTACGATCGCAATGCACGGGCCCGGGCCTATGCTACCGGGGACCAGGTGATGGTCCTAATTCCCGTGCGGAAGAACAAGCTGCAAGCCGCCTGGGACGGCCCCTTCAAAGTTGTTAAGCAGCTGAACGAGGTGAACTACGTGGTGCAGCTGGCGGGCCGGACACGCGGCCAGCGGGTGTATCACGTTAACATGATGAAGCCGTACTGGGACAGGAGAACTTGGTGCTGGCCGTGTGCAGGCCCTGGGAGGAGCAGGGGAGGATCCTGGTGGGCCTGTTCCCGGGAACCGGAGGACTCTTCGCTGGAGTCAATTTCTCTTTCGGACCAGCTCACCCGGCCCAGCAGGCCGAGATCCAGAGGTGCTGCGCTCCGCCAGCAGCTGTTCTCCGACAAGCCTGGTCTCACCAACCTGGCTGTCCACCGGGTGGAGCGGGCACTCACCCCCGGTGCGCTGCTCCCGTTCAGGGTCACGGGAAAACAGCCCAGGACCTGGAGAGAGAGGTCGAGGCCATGTTGGCCCTGGGGTGATCCAGCCATCCTCCAGCCCTGGGCCTCTCCGTGGTGCTGGTTCCCAAGAAGGGCGGGTCGATCCGGTTCTGCGTGGACTACCGGAAGCTCAACGCCATCTCGGTGTCTGGACGCCTACCCGATGCCAAGGCCCGACGACCTCCTGGACAAGCTGGGGGAGCTCGTTACCTCACCACCCTGGACCTCACCAAGGGCTACTGGCAGGTGCCGCTAGACCAGGAGGCCAGACTGAAATCGGCTTTCATCACCCGCTGGGGCTCTGAGTTCCTGGTCCTGCCCTTCGGCCTCAAAGGGGCGCCGGCCACCTTCCAGCGTCTGGTGGACCAGCTGCTGAGGAATGGAGAACTATGCCTAGCATACATAGATGATATCTGTATCTTCAGCCAGTCCTGGGAGGACCACGTGGCCCAGGTCAGCCAGGTACTGGATCGGCTGAAGGAGGCTGGGCTGACCGTAAAGGCTGGGAAGTGCAAGGTTGGAATGGCCGAAGTGTCCTACCTGGGCCATAAGGTGGGAGCGGCTGCTTGAAGCCAGAGCCGGCCAAAGTGGGGGCCATCAGAGACTGGCCTGTACCCCAGACCAAGAAGCAGGTCCAGGCTTTCATTGGGATGGCGGGGTACTACCGGAGGTTTGTGCCCAACTTCAGCTCCATCGCTGCCCGATCACAGAGCTGTGCAGGAAGGGAGGCCAGACAGGGTGGTCTGGACAGAGCAGTGCCAGAGGGCTCTCTGTGCACTGAAGGAAGCCCTGGTCAGGGCCCCAGTGTTGGTAAACCCGGACTTTGACAAGCCCTTTATCGTGTTTGACGCCTCGGACACCGGGCTGGGGCGGTGCTGATGCAGGCGGACGAGAAGAGCGTTACCCCATCGTGTACCTGAGCAGGAAACTGCTGCCCGGGAGGCGGAGCTACGCGACCGTAGAGAGGAATGCCTAGCGATGGTGTGGGCCCTGCAAAAGCTGCAGCCGTACCTGTTTGGCGGCGTTTCACGGTGTACACCGACCACTGCCCCTGACCTGGCTGCACCAGATGAAGGGGGCCAACGCCAAGCTGCTGAGGTGGAGCCTGCTCCTGCAGGACTACGACATGGAAGTGATCCACGTCAAGGGAGCGCCAACATCATCGCCCGGCGCACTATCCCGTGGCGAGGGCCCGAACTTCCCTAGGTCACGGCGGAGTGACCCTGCTCAGTTCGCTCTCGGAGAGGAGAACTGTGACGTAGTGGAGGTACCTGGCTGGTTTCTATGCTGGCTCTGTGGTAACCCCCACTGGCTGCCATCGGTACCACAGCCCAGAAGGACTGGAGATGAGTCATTATGCAAAGAGGGTCTCTCAACCTGTCTGACCAGCTACCCCCTGTGACGTAGTGGAGGTACCTGGCTGGTTTCTATGCTGGCTCTGTGGTAATCCCCAATGGCTGCCATCGGTACCACAGCCCAGAAGGACTGGAGATGAGTCATTATGCAAAGAGGGTCTCTCAACCTGTCTGACCAGCTACCCCACAAGGAGAGAGACAAAGGAAGGGGAAATGCTGCCCTGGCTGGGGGCAGGGCTGGAAGAGAGTGGGTTAGTTTCTGTCTGGGATCATGGAGGAACCAGCCTAAGCCAGGGGCTGGGATTTAGGGGCCCAGTCTCCCCATCTCAAGGGGGGCTGAGGCATCCTAGGCCTGCCCTGTAACCAGATGACATCTGTGCTGTGCTGGGCTGTATCCTGGAGAAGCAATAAACTCCCTCCATTCTACGGGCCGGTGGAGTCTGTTCGTGCCATTACGGGGGTGCAGGAGTCAGGGGACCCCAACGCGTCATCACACCCCCCAAGGAGAGAGACAAAGGAAGGGGAAATGCTGCCCTGGCTGGGGGCAGGGCTGGAAGAGAGTGGGTTAGTTTCTGTCTGGGATCATGGAGGAACCAGCCTAAGCCAGGGGCTGGGATTTAGGGGCCCAATCTCCCCCATCGCAAGGGGGGCTGAGGCATCCTAGACCTGCCCTGTAACCAGATTACATCGGTGCTGTGCTGTGCTGTGCTGTATCCTGGAGAAGGAATAAACTCCCTCCATTCTACGGGCTGGTGGAGTCTGTTCGTGCCATTACGGGGGTGCAGGAGTCAGGGGACCCCAACGCGTCGTCACAGAGGGTCATTGCAGGAGAGTTTCACAAGAGGAATAAAGTCACAAAAGAAATGGTCGATTCCGTTGGGGCCACAGAAGGTTAACTGGGATATTGGCTTTGTGGTCATACTACAAGAAATGAAGCCGCTTATCCAAGATCCCCCAGCAATCTGGAGGCAAGACCTGCCACTCATCAGAGCTGCGTAGTGCAGCGGGTTGCATATGGCTAGATACCGATCGTAAGACATTCCCAATAGGAGGAGGCATTCTGTGGCCAGCAGAGCACAGAAGAAATAATACTGCGTGAGACACCCAGTGAAGGAAATTGTCCTGTCCCCAGTCAGGAGCCCAGCCAGCAGCAGAGGCAGGAGTGTGGAGCTGTAGCAGACCTCCAAGCAGGACAAATTGCCCAGGAAGAAGTACATGGGGGTCTGAAGGTGCCGATCGGCCACAACCAGCACCACAACGAGGATGTTCCCGGCCATGGTCACCAGGTAGATCACGAGGAAGATTAGAAAGAGATGAACCTGCAGGCCAGGAAGATCCCCGAATCCCAGTAGAATGAATTCTGTGAGGGACGTTTGGTTTCCTTGTTCCTGGCTTGCCATGGGGTGTGTCTGTGGGAGAGAAACAGGGTCACTGGGAGCAATAACTAACATTCATTGTAATATGGCAGCCTTGTCTTCATCGCCTCCCTCTGCCGGCCCTGGCACAGCAGTGGAGTGAGGAGTGGAGGGTGGGGAAGGGAATCACCATCTCTTGGCCCCGGGGACAGATTCGAGATCTGAGCAGAGAGCAGGTGAAACAGACCATGTCTCTACACCCTGGGCAACGTCTCAAGAGACAGCGCCAGGCACTCAAAACGTGCGGCGCTGGGCTCGAACAGGGGGTACAGACACCCTGACAGATGCGACAGACACTGTGTCAGACAGTCACTCCAGTCACTGCCTGGTGGCTAAAAGCCGAACGAGGGAAGGGCCGTTCCACTGGGGAGATGGGCCAGGAGGGGATATTTGACAGGGAGATCCAGCAGAGAAACCAACCAACCAAACGGGCCTGGGACCTGGAAGGGCCTGTGTGAGGGGTTTCCCCTCGGCCTGGCCCCTGGTTCTGCTCCTTTAGGCAGAAAGCAGCAGGGCACAGTCTGAAGTGCAGACACTGAGACTTGTATTGGGGCCAGCGTCCAAGCAGGTGGGTTCGCAAGCCCTGCGCACCAGTCAGGCACATCTCTGTGGGCTGATAGAGTTTTCCTCTCCCCCACCTACTGCGATTCACCCAATAGACCCCTTCCTGTAACCCCGAGCCGCACACACCGATGGGATCCCCCGTCCCTCTGCTCTGTTCCCAGCTTCGATGCTGCGGAGCCCTGCCTGGCAGAAATGGCAGCTTCCTGCACTCCAGCCCTGTGACTTTCGCAGCCTGTTCTGCCCCCTCTGCCCCACGGAAAGGCTGCGGGCGCATTAGAGAGAGTCCAGGGGAGGGCAACCAAAATGATCAGGGAAGGGGTGGTGGTGCTGGAGCCGCCTTCTTCTCCCAGCCCTGGCTATGGATGGACCCTGCCCTGGGCCAGAGCAGACGCCGTTCCTGTACCTGGCCCCCGACGTCTTGCCCCCCTGGGCGGTGCAGGGGGCTGTTGTATCTCAGCTGTCACGGGTGGGATCTCCCCGCAGCCCCGCTGACCTATTGTAACCCCAGCACAAGGGTAAACAATTAAACTGGTTGAAAATGGGGGAAGGGGATCCTTAAAACCGAAGGTTAGTCCATGAGATCGGGGAAAGGGCCATTTCCCCCAGGCCGGCCGCAACCAGCGTCTCCTTCCCTGGCCTGAGACAGCAGCGAATCTCAGCTCTGCGCTCCTCGCCTCACCCCGCCCCCTTCCCACTGCCTGGCAAGGGCCGCCAGACAGGGAAGGACACTCGTTGCGCCGCCCGGAGGAGAGCGCGAAGAGGGACACAGCGGGCCCGGAGGTTGCAGGGCGGCCTTGGGCGCGGGATGTCAGTGCCCCCCCCTGCTTTGCACCCGGCTCCCTCTGGGACTCGCAGGGCCGGTTAGCAAGGCTCCACCGCTGCCTCGAACCGCGGCTTGGAGCCAGCGTGGGGTGGTATCGCGCGCCAATTGATTTTACACCGTTAGCTGCCCGAACAGCTCCAGAGATCGGTCCCCCAGCGCTTCAGGCGCCCCTCTGCCAAACTGGGCTGGTAGCAACGCGCGTGGGCGGAGGAGAAACACGTTCCAGAGAGTGCGGTGCCCAGATGCCAGGGTCATGGGCGCAGGGGACTCTGTGACCCGAAAACTCTTCCCGGATCTGAACTCCTGCCCTTTGTGGGGGGGTGAGAGACCAGCGCCCAGTGAGCCGTGAACGCCCCCGGCACTAGCATCCTACCAAACCCTCGTTGCTTCTGAACCCTGGAGCGCCAGGGAGCAGGGAGGAAACGGCTGATTTACCTCCAAGGCAGGTCTGGCAGCCACGGGATCCCGGTTCTCACCTCCGCATGCAGCATCTCAGGGCCAGAGGCAGGTTCCTCAGTCCATCTTCCCTGCCCGGCGCATTCCCCTGCGCCCCGGGCCCGGTCAATGGAACCTCAGAGCCCAGAGCAGCGACCGAGGCTCCTTCGCCCTGTCCGGTGACTCGCCCCACGCCTCAGCCCTGCGCCAATTGGGGAAAGTCTGCTCCGATGAGCTATATAGCCTGCTGCGGGCAGGGGCCGACTCCCCAGTCTTGGGTCCCGCGGGGAACGTCGCCAGCGAGGAAGGTTGGTGTTTGGTCTATTTCTAGATGACATCGGCAGATGTAAACTTCTAGTCCCTACGGCAAAGTCCCGAAGTGGGGAGAAACTTTGAACCCTGAAGCAAATCTCTCTGTGGCGAGCGAAGAAATAACACAGTGATTCTAGGAACACGTTGTGTGGCTGAGTTTGTCAGAGCTGCCTAAGTGATTTAGGCACAACGTTCTCTTCCAATTCCCTTAAGCAGGTTTGACAATCTCACCATGGTTGGCTGAGCTTGCCCCGTCTGGAAACAAACCTCCTGCTGCCCTTAGAAAGGAACACCCAGGCCCCTGTCCTATCAGCGTCTGTAACATTTCCGTTCAGTTTTAATGAACATTTAAGTGATTGAGGAGCCTGGATCCCCTTTTCAAAGGGGCTTCGTCGCTAGGGCTGAGCAGTCTCTGCCTCGCTGAAATTCAACCGAGTCCTCAGTCACTTTCGAGATTCACTGAAGTGTGTGTGAAAATGTCCCCCACAGACGCTGATACTGATCCAGGAAGGGACAGAAAACTTCTGGGCGCCATCACCCACATTCAGCCACTAAAGGCAGATTAGAACGGAGTGTAAATGGTCATTAGAGCCCGTCAACACAAGTGGCGAATGGAGCCTCGTTCGACACAGCAGCGCTTTGACAGGTTGGCTGGTTGCTCGCCAGTGACCGTGCTGCTCTGTGGGTCCCTGCACCTCATTGGAGGTCAGTGAGGTACCCAGGCGGTTTCTGTCCCTGCGATATGCTCTTGATTCCCAGACCCCAGGGGCTGTCACCGGACAGAACTTGGGTGTTACTCACAATGTCAGTGTCCATGGGTCGCTTTGGTGTATTGGCAACTCGGCTGCTGAATGGACAATTGTCTAGTGCCGATGAACGCAACTAGCTGCCCCTGAGACGCAGGAAAGGGGAGCTTTTCCTCTCAAGCTGCAGCACCGCGCCCGACGGGGGGCCTGGGGTCAGCAGCCCGCCGGAGAAGTGTGAAAAGAGCCTGCGGTCTTGGCCCTGTTCACCCAGCTCTGCGGAAGCCTCTTGTGGGCAAATTGGCGACGCCAGACCGAGTCTGCAGCTCCCGTTCTCTCACCCTGGTATTAGCCACTGTGCTGTAACCCAGGGAACTAACTGTCAAGGAACTTTTTGCCCCTGTGACGTCCACCATCTCCGCTAAGAAAAAGACCTGAGAAATCTGCTGATACCTGTATCAGTAACTCAAGAACTAGGGGTCATCGTGTGAAATGAATAGGTAGGAGGTTTAAAAGAAAGAAAAGGAAGGTTCCCCTCCCCCCCCCCCAGACACACACACACACACACACAATGTACAGTAACCCTGTGGAACTCCTTGTCAGAGGAAGTTGTGAAGCTCAGGAATTTAACAGGGTTCAAAAAAAAGACCCCGAGAAATTCAAGGGGGTTAAATCCATCAATGACTTAGCTAGGATGAGCAGGGATGGTGTCCTTAGTCTCTAATTGTCAGATGCTGGAAATAGGTGACAAAGGAGGGATCATTTGATGGTTAGCTGTTCGGTTACCTGTTCTGTTCATTCCCTCTGGGGCACCTGTCATTTGCAGCTGTTGGCAGCCAGGATACTGAACTAGATGGATCTTTGGTCTGTCCCAGTGTGGCCGTTCTTATGTGTCTCTAATGATATTTTAACCCCTACTCTATGTCTTTTTTCAGATAAATCTTTGCTACAGAATTCTCTGTGCATCTGTATTTGGCTAAGAGCTGAAATAATCATTGACCTGGTGGCTGATGTCTTCAAAGACTGGTCGAACTTTTTATGCGATGAACACGATTCTAATTAATCCTCATTGTATTTGACTTGGCTGTCTGGGCGGGAGCCCTAGGCTGCGTTGCTTTAAGGGAACTGTATTTCAGGCTTCTGGGCTGTTTAATTCCTGGTTTCGTGAATCTAAATATTAGACTAACAGTTTGGGGGTTTCTGTGCCCCGTTCTTTGCCATTTGCCACAGTAGAGGAATCGTAGCCTGGTCCCACTGGGACTTCCATCAGCGCTTCCTGATATTAGTATCCTCTGATGTCTTCATGCTTTCCACGACTGCCTACGCCAGCCTTTCCCCGACTGACCGGTTATATCTCCAAAGCTTTGGAGCTAACAATGCCCAGCGGGACTTGCATAATGGGACTTGCACTCCCTATTCCTTGTATAATTGCCTCGTTTGCTTTCCCCGATGGGGAAAATAGTTCCGTTCGTAATTAAACGTCAGGTTACATGTTGGGAGATTCTTGTCCCAGGCTGTTCCAATGTCCTCGCACGGGCCCCTTTACACGTACACAGTGCGTGCTGCCGCCTATTGGGCAGTTCAGAGCAGAGCTGCCGTAGCTCGTTCTTGCTCGCTGCTGCCCCCCTGTGGGAATGTTAAAGCATCACTGCCTTTCCCGAGGTTTTCTAATTGCTGCTGAAATCTGTTGGGCACTAGTCAGGGTTTCTGACCGCTCCTTTTCCTCACTCACTCCACGCCTCACCGGGCTGCAGTCTGGTGTCGGGTTCACAGCACATCATCCTGTGACGTAGTGGGGGTATCTGGCTAGTTCCTATGCTGGCTCTGTGGTAATCCCCAATGGCTGCCATCGGTACCACAGCCCAGAAGGATGAGTCATTATGCAAAGAGGGTCTCTCAACCTGTCTGACCAGCTACCCCCCAAGGAGAGAAACAAAGGAAGGGGGAATGCTGCCCGGGCTGGGGGCAGGGCTGGAAGAGAGTTAGTTTAGTTGCTGTCTGGGATCATGGAGGAACCAGCCTAAGCCAGGGGCTGGGATTTAGGGCCCAGTCTCCCCCATCTCAAGGGGGGCTGAGGCATCCTAGGCCTGCCCTGTAACCAGATGACATCTGTGCTGTGCTGTGCTGTGCTGTATCCTGGAGAAGCAATAAACTCCCTCCATTCTACGGGCTGGTGGAGTCTGTTCGTGCCTTTACGGGGGTGCAGGAGTCAGGGGACCCCAACGCGTCATCACACTCCCATTTTGCCCTCTCCGCTCCTCCCATTTTCTTTCTCCCACACCTCCCAAGGTGCTTCTTTCCGAATTCTTGACTCCCTTGTGCCCCCTGATGGCCACTTCCACAGCTCAGGGCCAGCGCTGGGAGCAGCGCGGGAGAGCGGGGCCCGCCGGTGAGTGCAGGTAGTAGAAGCAGCGAGGGTCGTGTGAACGTCAACGGCAAGTTCATGTCTTTAGTCTAAGATTAGTGAGACGCAAAGTGCAGACAGAAGCTTCCTCCTTCTCGCGTTCAAAGTTCTTGTGAGGTAGGAAAGCTGCCGTTTTCAGAACCCGTCCCCGTGGTATAACATTGAGGGATTCCAACAGCGCTAGTTCTACTAAATAATAACAACATAAAGTAACAAACAATAAAACACTTCCATTCCCAGGCCCTAGAACCATCTCCTGCAGCCACATTCCCATTCCCATGGCCACGCGTGTTCTATTCAACATCCCACCCCTCCTACCCCAGCTGAACATTGCCCGTGTTCTGATTGTGCGGGGTGTGTGAGCGCCGCTCCCAGGAAATCCCGCCCTGGGTTCTGCAGGGGGAGATTTTTGTCCGAGCTCAGATTCGCTTCCCCCTCGCTGTGTCTCTCTCGCAGCGATACTGGGCGGTGTCCCCCGCTCTCAGGTGAGTCAATTTATGAAACCAAACACCTTTCCTTTCTCAGGAAGATTGGCCAGCTCCTGTGGTAAGTCACAGGCAAACAGTGCCCAGGGAGAGGCAGGGATTCATAGAATCCTAGGGTTGGAAGAGACCTCAGGACTCATGGAGTCCAGCCCCTGCCCAATGCAGGACAAAATCTGGATTAATGGAAAAAATCTGTTTGTATTTAAGGTCCGTCCCCCCCCAACCGATTCAGCGTGTGTCTCTGGGTGGTTTCATTGTCTCAGTAACTGTGACCACTGTGCTGGGTTTTTTAATATCCTCGTGTTCTGTGGCTCTCTGCTGTGCTCTGTGTCCTGCGCTGTGCCCGGCGCAGTGAGAGCCGGCGAAAGCGGGGCTGCAGGGAGACCTGATTGTTGGAAAGACTCAGAGACGGTGATTTGGCCCCAGCGGCACTGGTCATAGGCTGTGTCCTCGTTATACGGGTGAATGTCTCCCACCCATCTGCGCTATTCTCAAGGCCTCTGACCTGCCCAGTGAAACTGCTGCTGGGATGGCACCGCCCCAGGCACTGGAATTGCTGGCCTGAGCACCGTGGGGTGGGGTGTGAGAAAGCAAGGCAGAGAGAGAATTTGCAGCCGACCAAATCTCTAGTTCTTTTCCAGTACTGTGCACTAATGCACAGGCCTGCAGAGCACAGACTGCCCCGCTGCCTTTGGCTACAGAGATGCACTGCAGCCTGGGTTTTTGTAGGGTCACAAGCTGCTTTCGTATCACTGTGTGTGGGTGTGTGGTTCCCGCACAGGAGCGGTGCCTCGGTTTCAGGCCCCATTTACAGAGACAGCAGGTTGCGGTTGTCCCTGGAGATGGTGAGGGAATCGCCTTTCACTGAGCCAAATTGTTGGCTCATGTGTAATTCACCCACCCACTCCAGCCCTTTCCGGAGCTCATGATCCAGCTCATACAGAGCTGCTGGGAAGCCGAGGCTTTGCAGGAGAGGCCCAGAGAGCCGACTTCTTCATCCTCCGACTCCCACCGCTGCCACCGGGCACCTGAGAATGCAACACGCAGGCAGAGTAACGCCACCGCCCTTCCCTGCAATGAAATCAATGAGCGTCCTTCCAATGCAGCTAGAATGAAAATCAAACCGAGCCAAAATCCCATTGTCCTGGTGCTGGCGAAGTTCTCAGGACTGGTGGTCACCGCCAGACCGAGGCTGCGGATTGTCCCTGCCAGTGCAGCCTGGGCGAGCAGAGCCGATTAACCAGGACTGACTCCTCATTTGTATACCCTCCCTATAAGAGCTGCAGCCTCCTGCCAGGATCTGACTGGTCCCAGGATCCAGGATCCGCAGGAGCCACTGTCTGGCCTGGGTTTCTGCTCCTGGCACCTCTGGAGGCACGGCCGCTCCCTGCAATCAGCACGCAGGGATTGACACAAGGCTGAGGAGGAATAATTGGCTCTGAGCCCCAGAATTCTCCCCAGCAGGCTGGGAGCAGGAACCCCTGCCTGCCCCAGACACTCGCCTCAGGTGGCCAGGAGGAACAGGAGCAAGAAGCAGTCCATGATGCTCTGAATGAAGGAACAGGCCGGGCGGGCTGTGTCTGGGCAGAGACTGAGGCTCAGCCAGGGGCTGGAGAACGGAACCTCGGCCATTTGCATCTGGCCCAGCGGGATGGGAGATGGGGACCCCCTGGTTCAGCCAAATGGGGCTGACTGAGCTCTGGGGCAGCTTCTGCTCGCAGGACACCAGAGAAGTGACTGGCATCCGCACGCTGGGTGGATCTCTGACCTGCCCCTGACCAGGCAACACTCGGGCCTCTGATCAGCAGGAGGTCACAGCCAGAGGCAGGTGAAAGACCATTCTGGGTGACTAAATCACAGTATAGTTGGGCGGCCCTGCTCCCAGTGACATCCAGGTGCAACTGCTGGATGCTCGCAGGTACAACATCCCCTGTGTCTCACGCTGCGCCAGGCTCACAGTTTGGGAGGAGACTCAAACCTGTTACCACTGTGACCGCGCTAGGGGTCCCCTGACTCCTGCACCCCGAATGGCACGAACAGACTCCACCAGCCCGTAGAATGGAGGGAGTTTATTCCTTCTCCAGGATACAGCACAGCACAGCACAGCACCGATGTAATCTGGTTACAGGGCAGGTCTAGGATGCCTAGCCCCCTTGAGATGGGGAGACTGGGCCCTAAATCCCAGCCCCTGGCTTAGGCTGGTTCCTCCATGATCCCAGACAGAAACTCACTCTCTTCCAGCCCTGCCCCCAGCCAGGCAGCATTCCCCTTCCTTTGTCTCTCTCCTGGGGGTAGCTGGTCAGACAGGTTGAGAGACCTCTTTGCATAATGACTCATCCTTCTGGGCTGTGGTACCGATGGCAGCCATTGGGGATTACCACAGAGCCAGCATAGGAACCAGCCAGATACCCCCACTACGTCACAGTTCTCCCTCCGAGAGCGAACTGAGCAGGGTCACTCCGCCGTGACCTAGGGAAGTTCGGGTCCTCTGCGTGGGAACCCGCCCTGGGGACATGGGTGCTCCCTTGACTCGGGCCGGCCGGCGAGGCCCCACATGAACTGGCTTCCTCTGTCCACTCGCCGCATCGCTCCAGGGCGACTGGCACAGGCCTGTCCTCTGTGGTCGCACCCACCCTTCCGCTGGCCTTGATCTCTGGCCAGGGTCTCGGCCGGGCCATGAGCCCAGCGAGCCTTCTCTGACAGCCAGGGCGGCTTCCACCCCGACGCTCCATCCCGGGAGGTCTTCCTCCCATAACTCTCTCAGCAAGCCCAGAGGCTCCTCTATACAGGGTAGGGGCCCTGAGCAGCTTTCTCCTGTCTTGGGCCTTCCCGCCTCTGGCAGGAGTCGCAGGACCGGCACGCTGCACGGCTGCGAATATTCCCGGCCAGTAGAAGTGTTGGAGCAGCCTCAGCCGGGTGCTCCGGATCCCCGGTGGCCCGCAAAGGACGCAGGGCCAAATACAGCAGCTTGAGGTGATACTTTGGGGACGACCAGCTGCCGCTGACCCCATGCCCTCACCTTCCTGGGGGAAGCCATTCCCGAACAGGAATCCCCGCTCCCACAGGAATCTCTCCTGGCCTCTCTCTCCCAGGGGCTGAGCTGCACGGAGGCCAGCCTCGTCCTCAGCCTCTGCAAGGAGGGGTCTGCCTGCACCTCAGCCTGGAATTCAGCCGCTGGGGCAGGGATCGACCTGTTCCCCACCTTGCCTAGGTCCGGGTCCCGCTTGGCTGGACCCCGTGTCCACGGTGATGGGACCCTGGGGACCCTGCCAGGAGTCCTTCCTGATCCAGGTTGCCAGCCCTCGCTGGCTCTGGCTACGGGCGGTGACTAGAGCCCGCTGGGATTCCTGGGGCCACCCTCCAGGTCATTCCCCATCAGCACTCCGTGCGCGGGTGCACCCCACTTCCTTGAGACCTTCCTTGGCCCCCATTTCAGATGCACCCTGGCTACAGGCACCTTAAACGGGACCCGTATGCCCTTCAGGGTCAGCTGCGTGTGGGTAGTATCCGGTCTGGGGCCACTATGTCAGATCGGGCCAGCGCCACCTCCGCCCCGTGTCCCAGAAACCCGTCACCTTCCTACCATCCACCTCCAGGGGTATGAGGCACTCCCGCAGGGGCCGCCCTGCCCCACCCGGTACACGGAGAAATCCGCCTCCCGAGGGTCAGACCTCCCAGGGGTGCACTGAGCATCCTTCCCCACTCTGAGCTGAGGTTTGCCTGCCAGCCCCTGCCTCTGGGGCAGCCTGCCCTTCCTCCAGCCCCAGCCAGTTAACCCTGGAAAGTCCCAGGTCATGGGACCTGGTGCACTGAGCCCTCTTGTGGCCTTTTGCCCACAGCGATGGCAAGTTAGGCTTTGGGCTGTCTCTGTCCAGGCCCTGGCTGGTTCTCTGGGGCACAGACGACCTGTTCCTTGGGCTCGCCTCGTAGTTGACTCCCGTCGCTCAGCCGACATCCGGTCTCTGCGCGATTCCCTTTCTCTCCGGGACTCGCTCACACCCGGACCGGCTCTCCGTGAACTCATCTGCCAGTCTCCCGGCCTCCTGGGGTCTCTGGTCTTCGGTCCTGAGCCACAGCCTCAGTCTGGGTGGGCATGCTTCATAGAACTGCTCCATCATGAACAGCTTGAGCAGCCCTCTGCAGTCTGGGCTCCGACTCCAGACACCCACTTGCGGCAGTATTGCGCCAGGCGGAGGCCAGGTCCACATAGGTCTCCCGTGGCTCCTTCTGCACCTCCCGGAACTTCTTCCTGTACATCTCGGGGTCAGCCCGAACTTGTGCAGCAGGGCCTCCTTGACTCGGTTGTAATCCCCTGGCTGTAGGTCCTCCAGCTGATTGAGCACCCCTGGTTCCTGGTTCAGGGATGAGCTCCTGCAGCCAGTCAGCTGGGGGACCTGTTGCAGTCCACAGGCCCTCTCAAAGGAGCTGAGGAACCCATCTACATCGCCCATGTCCTTCAATTGGGCCACCACGAGCTTCTCCAAGCGCCTGGCCGCCTGGGCCCTTGGGGCCCGCCGCACTGGCGCAGCAGCCGGGCCCCGCCTTCTCCGCTCTGCCATGGCCAGCTCATGCTGTCCGCTGCTCTCACGGTCCTGGACTTCCACCTTCATCTGCAGCTGGATTTCTAGCCGCCGCAGCTCCGAGGGGTTGGACCTCCCGGGCGGACTACGGCTTGCAGTGCTCCTGGGAGGCAGTCCGGTCTCTTCGGCGGCCTCCAGCGCTCCGCTCCGAGCCTGACACGCTCCCAGTGGGGTCTGGCTGTTCCCACGGGGACAGGATCCCAGCCCTGTGGCTGGTCATTCTCTTCCAGCCGGGCAATCAGCTGGGCCTTGCTGCGCCTCCGCACAGGCAAGCCCTCTCTCTGCACAGCTTCACCAGCTCTGCCTTCAGCAGTTGGGTATAGGCCATCTCCCGCTGGTCCTCGGTGCAGACTCACCAGTCTAGTGCTGCTGCGCCCACGATTCTCAGGAACCGCCGCCTGTTTCCAGCACGCCTGGTTCCATGGCTCTTGCTTCTACTGCGCCTTGTCGCCGCTGGATGCTCCATCCACGGGTGCAGTGCATCCCACTCTGACACCAGTGTGACGACGCGCTGGGGTCCCCTGACTCCTGCACCCCGTAATGGCACGAACAGACTCCACCAGCCCGTAGAATGGAGGGAGTTTATTCCTTCTCCAGGATACAGCACAGCACAGCACAGCACCGATGTAATCTGGTTACAGGGCAGGTCTAGGATGCCTCAGCCCCTTGAGATGGGGAGACTGGGCCCCAAATCCCAGCCCCTGGCTTAGGCTGGTTCCTCCATGATCCCAGACAGAAACTACTCTCTTCCAGCCCTGCCCCAGCCAGGGCAGCATTCCCTTCCTTTGTCTCTCTCCTGGGGGTAGCTGGTCAGACAGGTTGAGAGACCCTCTTTGCATAATGACTCATCTCCAGTCCTTCTGGGCTGTGGTACCGATGGCAGCCAGTGGGGGTTACCACAGAGCCAGCATAGAAGCCAGCCAGGTACCTCCACTACGTCACAACCACAAACAACAGGATTGGTCCAAATGGAGAACCGGTTTTGATTGGTTCCAGTAGAGCAGGGAGGAAAATGGGTTGAAATGGGTTGCAGTCCCGTTCCCCACCTCCCAGTCAAGAAGGAAAGAAAGTGGTGGCGCACGCATGGAGGTGACAGCCCGGAAACCTGGCAGCCCGGGGGCTGAACAAGCGCCTGGGAGGCTCAATATCCCCCTGCCAGTCCCTTCTGTAGCTTGGGGGAGCGGGAAGGGACTGAGGCCCTGATTCAGGCTGAGTTCCTGGGGAGCCCGTTTGTGGAAGGAGCCTCAGGCTGTGACTGGAGCCCCCAGCACGCTCCTGGGCACTGACAGCGCCAGGGCTGCCCCTGGGCCAGTCTGTGTCTCTCACACAGTAACACTGGGCTCGGTCGCAGCTCTCAGGCTGAGCTCTTTGTGGATCTGCTGCCCCTGTGCAAAGGAAAGGTGGATCTGCAGCCCGGCTGCTGACCATCAGCAGGTTTCTGTCAGTGTCTCACACGATACTAGGTGTCGCATCAGGCCCACAGAAGTACAGTAGGTTGTTGGGATTGCTCAGAGATGCTGGTCTCAGGAGTTTGCATACTGTGAGTGCTCCATCCAAAGGGCTTTGCAGCCCTCCAGCCCCCCGGGGAGCCTGCAGAAACCAGTTCATCCAGTAGTTGCTGAAAGGAAGCTGAGGCCTTAAAGGAGAGGCGCAGAGTCTCCGGCTCTTCACACCCCTCCGACTCCACCAGCTGCACCTGGACTTGGGACCCATCAAAGGGATGTGGGAAGAACTCATAAATCCAGCGACTGTCTGGGCTGTTATTTGAACCTTCCAAAATGCCAATGCAGCTGCACCCAAAGTCATTTTCCCTGAGGCAAAGTTCAGGGACTCTGCCAGACCCAGAGCTGTGACATCCCTGGTGCAGCCTGGGAAGAGGAGGGACAGATTTCCAAGAACCTCTCACCCCCTGTTTGCATGGCTCAGGGACCAACCTCCTTCCCAACACTGAATTTCTGGCCTGCTCACGGAGCCAGACTCTCGCTGTCTGTGCGCTCCCAATGGGGAGAGAAGCAACTGCCTGTGAGCCCAGTTCCCTGTGCATGGAATCAGGACCGATTATCAGCTGTTATCCGTGGGAGGGACTGGGCCCTGCAGCCAGAGCCCAGGGGCAGTGCTGGAAGGGGGTGGTCACTGCAGACGGGCTGGTACACCCACCGGAGGGACAAGTCCGGGCTGGCAGCTGTGTCCAGCAGCCTATCCTCAGGTGCGGGCCGGGCATGAGGATTTGGAATCGATCCAGGGGGTGACCAGGGCTCACAGAAACCTCAGGCGAAGGCAGCAAAGGGGAAGCAGCAGGAGTCGGTCACTGAGCTTTCTGGGGCTCCAGGAGGGGGTCAGCCTGGCTGGTCTGTCCACCCGAGAAGCCGCCCGTGGCCTGCAGAGAGAGGCAGGCTGATTTGCCAGTCACAGCAGCGGACAGCAGGAGGGAGGGAAGTTGAGGCTGGAGTTCTGGCTGTAGCAATGGAGGTGCGATTGTGGCAGGTCAGGAGTGGGGCTGGGACACACACTGGGGGGAGGGACTTGACAGGGGTGTTCAACCTTGTACTGCAGGGCTCGCTCCAGGGACAGCCAGGTCACGGGGTCGGAGCCAAATCAGCAATATTGAGTCAAACGAGCCACCGTAGTGGGAGTGACAAGGGAAATGTCTGTGTAGAGATTGACCTCCTGCAAATAGATTTCGTGTGCGAGCACATGCGTAGTTGCATATTATGTGGAGACCTGGTTGCTTGTCTGCTTCTCCCTGGAGGAGCCATGAGACGTGATCTCTGGTATCCCTGTTACATGGAGACTGAGTGTGCCCGGACTCCAGACAACCCGCCTCCCCTTTTGCACCAGCCCCGCTGCTCTCTGTGTCACTGTGTCCCTGGTACAGTAATAGGGCGGCCCTGCCTGCAGGGAGACCTGCCTGCCCCTGCAGAGACGCTGTCCGGCTTTGGAGAGACGGAGAAATCACTTGCCCTGCCGTAGGGTATATCCCAGCTACCCACTCCAGTCCTTTCCCGTGGGGCTGCCGGACCCAGTGCATGCGGAGCTGCTGTCAAAGATAGAGACCCCTGAGACAGCTGAACTCGGGGTGAAGGTTTCTCTAGCCTTCACCACGCCTGGACCGGTGCGGCTGTGTGTGTGTGAGCGGATCCCAAGGCTGTCGGGCTGCCTATTGGCCGCGTTAAACACTCACAGCACGGGCTGACGTAGCTGCCGTCAGATGTGCGCGCCTCTGTTGCCACCTAGCTAGGAGATTTTACTCAGATCTACCATCAAACGAATTATTAATTTAGCAAGGTCGGGCTCCATCGTGCTGAGCGCTGCACAGACTCACAGTGAGAGACAATTTCTGCCCTAACGACTTAATGCTGCAGCTATGGAAGAGGGGAAACTGAGGCAGAGGCGATGTAAATTCCCCAAGGTCAATCAGGGAGCCTCTGGCAGAGATATCGTTATTCTTAAACCGAGTCCAGCCCCTTTACCAAAACGCTGGGACACACTGTTCTAATCAGGTTTGGCACTGCCGCTCAAGCTGGCTGTGGCTAAAGCGAACGGCTCCAAAGTGGGCAATTCAGACTGGCTCTTTGGGATCCCCACTCGAGACATCACGAACCTGGTTCCCCGAGAGACGGCCCTGCCCATCAGCCTGTGAGAAGCAGTGTTGAGAACTTGAGATCAGACCACGGTGTCCCGGGAGGCCCAAAGCAGAGACCACCTCTCCCTCAGGTGACTCTGGCACATGTGGGCAGCACAAGGAAGCGGAGGTTGCCCAGAGAGGGGCCAGAGGAGGCAGCCAGGGGAGAACTGGGAGCGGCAGCTCTGTCTGTCCCAGCAGGGCACAGCCGACGCTGGAGCTGTTTGACTGTTTAGAATCCGCTTCCTTAGTGGCCTGGCTTTGCTCCGTGTCACTGTACCGGCGCAGAATAGCCTGGTGTCCGCAGCCGTCAGAGCCCAGGGCGTCCTTTGCCGTGTCCCTTGATGGTGACATGAGGTTTGAAAACCAGTGATACTCCGTGGTTCCTCCTGCTGCAGAGCTCCGGATAATCCCCATCCATTCTGGGCGCTTTCCGGGGCTGCTGGCCCAGCCCAGTGATGGCTGCTGACGGAGACGCGGAGATTTTCAGGTGATACTGAGGGTCCTCCGCTTCACCGCCCCTTGACCGGACTGGACCAACTGCGCCTGGCAGAGGACACCTTAAAAAAACACGGAAAGTAAATGTCACCCACCAGAGCAGTCTGGCTCGGTCCCTAATTCCCCCACGTGCCCCACAAATACTTACCGGAGGGGGCAGAGAGCAGGCAAAGGAAAAGCACCAGAGATTTCATTCTCCCTTTCACAGAGTGGGGGAACCTCAGGAGCCGGGACCGGGCTGCCCCTTCTGGCAGAGACTGAGGCGCCAGAACCAGGGGTTTGATTACAGCCACCGCCGGCCGCCCGGGATTTGCATGTGAGGGGTGGGGCAGAGAGGTCCGGGGGTGAGCTCAGTGGCGCCCCTTCCACCGCAGGAGACTTGCGCTCAGCGCACCACAAGAGGTAGGAAGGAGGAGCTAGACGGCAGGGCTGCTTTGATGATCCAGAAGAACCCTTTGGCTAGGATAGGCTACTGGGTTTCTCCCCAGCTCCTCAAAGGCTTGGCTTTGCTGGATGTGCCCTGACACCAAATATCCAACCCTACCACTGCCCTTCCCAAGCCCCAGTCACTTACTCCCAGGCCAATTACTGTTAGCTCCGGAGACAACTGTAGCCAGCCCTAGAAGCGAATTGATTTAAGGGCCAAGAGAGTCTGGCTCTCTGCCTGCCGTGTCCAGGCGCAGTAGAATTCCATGGTGCTTTGCAGCAGCGCTCCTCCTGGCCTCATCCGAGCTGCAGCTGCCTCTGCCAGGGAAGGCCTCGTGAATCGCTGCATGAGCCTGGGAAGCGGGGAGAGAGGAACTGAGTGATCGCTGACTCTCAGGCAGTGCCAGAGACCAGAACTGAGGCCTGCGTCTTTCCCTTCCACTAATCTCATTCAGGGTGAA
Organism: Rafetus swinhoei; assembly: GCA_019425775.1. Taxonomy (NCBI): domain Eukaryota; kingdom Metazoa; phylum Chordata; order Testudines; family Trionychidae; genus Rafetus; species Rafetus swinhoei. The sequence goes on from CM033433.1 coordinate 23,422,012, forward strand.
TCCCGCCCAAGGCTGACGATCCAGGTGGGTCCTGCTCCCATGACTGTGGAAGGCCAACTTAGCAGCCCATTGGCTCTGAGCCACGTTCAAAGCTTCTTCTGAGGCGGGAGGCCTATTTCGCCAGTCACGTCTCATTCCCAGAAGAGGAGAGTCACCACAGCTGTGGCTGGAGTCACTCAGTACGCCCACACTGCAACACTACTTTGAAATAACATAGTCTGGGTGTACACAGCTGGCAGGGTTTTTTAATCATGTGAAAACTTGCTGTTGAGGACTTCTCGCTGACTCCTGTAACCCTCATTGTAGAATAAGGGAAGTCAGAGGAAGAGTGCTCTGTTTCTAAATAAATGCTGTGTGAACACTATTTCGAAATACGACACATTGAGGTAAGCCCTGCAGTGTACATGCACTCAGCAGGTGCTGAGCGTAACCAGCCCAGAGGATGGCTCCATTAACGTGACCATGGCCCCGACTCAGTGAATCCTGTGCCCCAGTGGGAAGTTCAAGCAAGCCTGGCCAATCCAATCCCTTGCTGGAGGTGGCTGAACCAGAGGGAAAGGATGATTGGCTCCTGAGATCCTGCAGGCCATGCTGGTCTTCCTCCTCCCACATGGAGCAGAGTGTTCAAGGCGTCTGACTAGTAACAAATCCGCTTCCTTTTGTGGCCCGGCTTTGCTCTGTGTCACTGAGTGTGTCTGACGCAGTAATGGTGGCAGTGTCCGCAGCTGACAGGGGCCAAGCTGAGATAAATTTCGTCCCTGAGGTGTCCCTGGTGATGGTGACACGAGGCTGGAAAGCCGAGCTATACTGAGGGTCCTCCCTGCAGTGCTGATGTCCCGATCAACTCCGGGCCCTGCCACTGGAGCTGCCTGAACCAGGCCCAGAGTGACCACTGACAGGCAGAGACTTTACAGGAGATGCTGAGGTGCTCCTGCTCACCGCCTCCGGGCCGGACTGGGTCAGCTGCACCTGGGAGAAGACACTGGGAAACAAACCTGCAAATATTATCAATGTCTCCATCTGCTCATGTCCCCACTGAGACACTCACAGCTGGAGGCGCACAACAGTGAAAGGAGAAGGAGCAGAGATTCCATTGCTGGTCATGAGCTGGAAACCCAGTGGCAGGCTCTCTGTCTGGGCAGAGACTGAGGTTCCAGGCCAGGCGCTGAATTTCTGCAGTGACACACTAGTGGGGTATCTGGCTAGTTCCTATGCTGGCTCTGTGGTAATCCCCAATGGCTGCCATCGGTACCACAGCCCAGAAGGATGAGTCATTATGCAAAGAGGGTCTCTCAACCTGTCTGACCAGCTACCCCAGGAGAGAGACAAAGGAAGGGGGAATGCCTGGCTGGGGGGGCAGGGCTGGAAGAGTTAGTTTAGTTTCTGTCTGGGATCATGGAGGAACCAGCCTAAGCCAGGGGCTGGGATTTAGGGGCCCAGTCTCCCCATCTCAAGGGGGCTGAGGCATCCTAGACCTGCCCTGTAACCAGATTACATCGGTGCTGTGCTGTGCTGCTGTATCCTGGAGAAGGAATAAACTCCTCCATTCTACGGGCTGGTGGAGTCTGTTCGTGCCATGGGGGTGCAGGAGTCAGGGGACCCCAACGCATCACACTGGTGTCAGAAGTGGGATGCACTGCACCCCGTGGATGGAGCATCCAGCGCAAGCGACAAGGCGCAGTAGAAGCAAGAGCCATGGAACCAGGCGTGCTGGAAACAGAGCGCGGTTCCTGAGAATCGTGCAGCAGCACTAGACTGGTGAGTCTGCACCGAGGGGACCAGCGGGGAGATGGCCTATACCCAACTGCTGAAGGCAGAGCTGGTGAAGCTGTGCAGAGAGGGGCTTGCCTGTGGAGCGCAACCAAGGCCCAGCTGATTGCCCGGCTGGAAGAGAATGACCAGCCACAGGGCTGGGATCCTGTCCTGGGGAACAGCCAGACCCCACTGGGAGCGTGTCAGGCTCGGAGAGGGGCGGAGCGCTGGAGGCCGCCAAGAGACCGGACTGCCTCCCAGGGAGCACTGCAAGTAGTCCGCCCAGGGGGTCCAACCCGGAGCTGCGCGGCTAGAAATCCAGCTGCAGATGAAGGAATTGGAAGTCCAGGACCGAGAGAGCAGCGACAGCATGAGCTGGCCATGGCAGAGCGGAGAAGCGGGCGGGCCCGGCCGCGCTGCGCGGCGGCCCCAAGGGCCCAGGGCGGCCAGACGCTTGGAGAAGCTCGTGGTGGCCCAATTGAAGGACATGGGCGATGTAGATGGGTTCCTCAGCTCCTTTGAGAGGGCCTGTGGACTGCAACGGGTCCCCAGCTGACTGGCTGCAGGAGCTCATCCCCGCACTGAACCAGGAAGCTGCCGGGTGCTCAATCAGCTGGAGGACCTACAGCCAGGGATTACAACCGAGTCAAGGAGGCCCTGCTGCACAAGTTCGGGCTGACCCCGAGATGTACAGGAAGAAGTTCCGGGAGGTGCAGAAGGAGCCACGGAGACCTATGTGGACCTGGCCTCCCGCCTGGCGCAATACTGCCGCAAGTGGGTGTCTGGAGTTGGAGCCCAGACTGCAGAGGGGCTGCTCAAGCTGTTCATGATGGAGCAGTTCTATGAAGCATGCCCACCCAGATTGAGGCTGTGGCTCAAGGACCGAAGACCAGAGACTCCCAGGAGGCCGGGAGACTGGCAGATGAGTTCACGAGAGCCGGTCCGGGTGTGAACGGGAGTCCCGGAGAGAAAGGGAATCGCACAGAGACCGGATGTCGGCTGAGCGACGGAGGGAGTCAACTACGAGGCGAGCCCAAGGAACAGGACGTCGTCTGTGCCCCAGAGAACCAGCCAGGGCCTGGACAGAGACAGCCCAAAGCCTAACTTGCCATCGCTGTGGGCAAAAAGGCCACAAGAGGGCTCAGTGCACCAGGTCCCATGACCTGGGACTTTCCAGGGTTAACTGGCTGGGGCTGGAGGAAGGGCAGGCTGCCCCAGAGGCAGGGGCTGGCAGGCAAACCTCAGCTCAGAGTGGGGGGAAGGATGCTCAGTGCACCTCTGGGAGGTCTGACCTCGGGAGGCGGATTTCTCCGTGTACCGGGTGGGGCAGGACGGCCCCTGGAGCGAGTGCCTCATACCCTGGAGGTGGATGGTAGGAAGGTGACGGGTTTCTGGGACACGGGGCGGAGGTGACGCTGGCCCGATCTGACATAGTGGCCCCAGACCGGATACTACCCACACGCAGCTGACCCTGAAGGGCATAGACGGGTCCCCGCTAAGGTGCCTGTAGCCAGGTGTGCATCTGAAATGGGGGCCAAGGAAGGTCTCAAGGAAGTGGGGTGCACCCGCACTTGCCCACCGAGGTGCTGATGGGGAATGACCTAGAGGAGTGGCCCCATGAATCCCAGCGGCTCTAGTCACCGCCGAGCCAGAGCCAGCGAGGGGCTGGCAACCTGGATCCAGGGAAGGACTCCTGGCAGGGTCCCCAGGGTCCCATCATCGTGGACACGGGGTCCAGCCAAGCGGGACCCCGGACCTAGGCAAAGGTGGGGAACAGGTCCCGATCCCTGCCCCAGCGGCTGAATTCCAGGCTGAGGTGCAGGCAGACCCCTCTTGCAGAGGCTGAGGGACGAGGCTGGCCTCCGCACAGCTCAGCCCCTGGGGAGAGGAGGCCAGAGAGATTCCTGTGGGAGCGGGATTCCTGTTCCGGGAATGGCTTCCCCAGGAAGGTGAGGGCATGGGGGTCCAGCGGCAGCTGGTCGCCCCCCCAAAAGTATCACCAAGCTGCTGTATTTGGCCCATAACGCCCCTTTGCGGCCACCGGGGATCCGGAGCACCCGGCTGAGGCTGCTCCAACACTTCTACTGGCCGGGAATATTCGCAGCCGCAGCGGCACGGCCGGTCCTGCGACTCCTGCCAGAGGGGCGGAAGGCCCAAGACGGAGGAAAGCTGCTCAGGGCCCCTACCCTGTATAGAGGAGCCTCTGGGCTTGCTGAGAGAGTTATGGGAGGGGAAGACCTCCCGGGATGGAGCGTGGGGGTGGAGGCCCTGGCTGTCCAGAGAAGGCTCGCTGGGCTCATGGCCGGCCCGAGAGACCCTGGCCAGAGATCAAGGCCAGTGGAAGGGTGGGTGCGACCACAGAGGACAGGCCTGTGCCAGTCGCCCTGGAGCGATGCAGCGAGTGGACAGAGGGAAGCCAGTTCATGTGGGGCCTCGCCGCGCCGGCCCGAGTCAAGGGGAGCACCCATGTCCCCAGGGCGGGTTCCCACGCAGAGGACCCGAACTTCCCTAGGTCACGAGCGAGTGACCCTGCTCCTGCCTCGGAGGGGGAGAACTGTGACGAGTGGGGGTATCTGGCTAGTTCCTATGCTGGCTCTGTGGTAATCCCCAATGGCTGCCATCGGTACCACAGCCCAGAAGGATGAGTCATTATGCAAAGAGGGTCTCTCAACCTGTCTGACCAGCTACCCCCAGGAGAGAAACAAAGGAAGGTGGATTGCCTGGCTGGGGCAGGGCTGGAAGAGAGTGAGTTTAGTTTCTGTCTGGGATCATGGAGGAACCAGCCTAAGCCAGGGGCTGGGATTTAGGGGCCCAGTCTCCCCCATCTCAAGGGGGGCTGAGGCATCCTAGACCTGCCCTGTAACCAGATTACATCTGTGCTGTGCTGTATCCTGGAGAAGGAATAAACTCCCTCCATTCTACGGGCTGGTGGAGTCTGTTCGTGCCATTACGGGGGTGCAGGAGTCAGGGGACCCCAACGCGTCGTCTCAGGGGGTACCACAGATAAGGGCTTCAGCTGGGGTGGGTGGGTACTGGGATTTCAGGGGGCACTGCGGATTATGGATACAGCCTAGAGAGGTGCTGGAAACTCAGGGGGTTGCACCTGGTTCGGGGCTTCAGCCTGGGGGGCGCTGGGAATACAGCATGGAAGGGGCTGCCAGGGATCAACATTTCAGCCCCACAGCAGGTGCTAGGATTTGGGGCTTCAGCACCGCAGCCTGAAAGGGCTGACAACGCCCCTTTGAGGAACCTGCTTTAGGGTGCCCATGGGGATGGGTGACACAAACCTCTGACTCACCCACACACTGTGGCCCCTCTATCACACACAGGCCGCCTTGTCTCCTACTGCTGGGTGCCTGTCGTTCTGCCTCTGCATCCTCCCCTGGGAGCGCTCCCTGCTGGCATCATCTGCCGCATTCACCTGAATTTACCCCTCCCACTCACGAGAATACATTTACTGTAAATAGGGTGATCATCCGCCCCCTTAAATACGGGAGAGTCCTGTATTTAAGACCCGCTGAAGATGTCCTGACTTTTTTTTAAGAACGGGCGAACTGTCCCGCATTTTCAGCTCCTGTTCTCCCCCTGCTGGTCAGCTGGTGTCACTGTAGCCAACAGTGCTGCCCCCGCGCGGCGCAGGGGAGAACGATTCTGCCGCTTGAGTTTTTGTATCTGCCTGTCGGGGTTCCCCTCGCTGTGTGTCTAGCACAGTAATAGCGGGCGGTGTCCTCGGGCTTCAGGCTGGTCATTTGTAGGTGCAGGAGGCTGCTGGGGTCATCCCTGGAGACGGCGAATCGCCCTTTTTACCGAGTCGCTGTAGTATATACTCGAGCTGTAAATCCAGGCGAGCCATTCCAGACCCTTCCCGGGAGCCTGCCGGACCCAGCCCATGTAGCAGCTGCTGAAGGTGAAGCCGGAGGCTTTGCAGGAGAGGCGCAGAGAGTCTCCAGGCTTCTTCACATCCCCTCCGGACTCCACCAGGTGCATCTGGGACCGGGCACCTGGGAATACAGACCGGTTATAAATACTGGTATCAGCACAAGTCGAATTTAATATGTTTCCACCTCTGCCATTATTCAGAGAAAGAAAATACCTTCGAAAGCCGAGATAGCCAAAATTACTAAGAGCAAAAAAGTCATTGTCCCTGGCGCTGACGGGGAAAGTTCTCCGGGGCCTGGATTAGGGTTTGGTGCTGGACTGGCTGGTTACTGCCCAGACCCAGGGGGCTGCGGATTATCTCTGCGGGTGCAGCCTGGGCAGAGACAGGGACAGATTTAAAAAGGACACTGACTCCCTCATTTGCATACCTCGCCTTATAAGAGACACGCGCTGCTCCTGTCAAGGATCTGACTGATTCGCCCCAGGGCTCCGTGTGCAGGAGTCAGACTTTCCTGGCCTGGGTGTCTATGCAGCTCCGGATACTGGGGCCCTGGGATCCTCCTGACACTTTTGGATCCCTGGGAGGAACGAAGCCGGCAGTGACTGTGTTCCCTCACACAGGGATTGAGAAACTGGCTGTTGTCAGGTGCTAGGGGAGCCAATGGCCTGGCTCCCAAAGCCCTTTTGGGAGAGCCTTGATCTATGTACGGCCAGGGGGTTCTTCCCCGGGGTAGTCCGTCCCTTTGGAGCAACAGCCTCACCTGCTGCTCAACACGCGGCACTTTCTCTACAGGAGATCTCACTAGATTCTTTCTTTCTTTCTTTCCACCAGTATAATCCTTATGAGCTGAGTTAGGAGGCCGGGAACTTTCCCCCCTCCCCTTTCTATCCTTTCTACCGCCTTTTGGCCAGTGTCTTACCCACTTCTGATGGAGGCGTGTGCAAGACCTGCCAGTGAAAAGAGAGGAGTCCCGTTACCGCCACCTAGCGGAGAGTTGTGTGTGTTGGGCAGTCTCCTGCTTATCCAGACAGATACATGACAGCTTTAGAGGCTTGAATGTCTGTGCAGGCTTCGCTTCCCCTTTTTGTACAGGCCCTCCGTGTCTCTGTGCCAATGTGTCTCTGGCGCAGTAATAGGTGGCGGTGTCTGCAGCTGTCAGTGAGCGGAGCTGAAGCGAGAACTGGTTCTTGGCGGAGTCAAGGGAGATGGTGACCGGCTCTGGAAGGATGGGCTGTACTGTGTGTTCCACCTGGAACTGCTGTAATATCCCCGCCCCAGCCACTCCAGGCCTGTCCCGAGGGGCTGCCGGATCCAGTTCCAATTGTAACCGGTGGTGATGGTGTAACCCGAGACAGCGCAGGTCAGGGTGAGGGTCTCTCCCGGCTTCACCGCTCCCGGCCCGGACTGGACCAGCTGGATTTGGGACCGGACACCTGCAAAGACACGAACCTTTACAGTTAGATCCTCAGCTCGCTCCCTGAGGCTTTGATCATCCCACGGATTTCCCCTCCCGACTCACAGGTCGAGAAGGCGAGGAACAGCAGCAGCGACACCGCGGGGTCCATCCTTGGGAAACGGTGCAACGAGAAGGAGGAAAAACTGAAACTCGCTTCAGCCCCTGGGCAGGCGGGTCCCGGGGAACCCAGGGGCTGCGATTTAACCTGGGCCCTGGCGGGGAGATTTGCATAAAGTCCGACACCCCGTTACCGCCCTAGAAAAGGGGCGGTGAGCGCAGGAGTCTTAGCGCTTCTGCTCCGCTGCGGCCAAGTGACTGGGTCACAGGGTAGGGAAATGAACAAGCGACCAGCGACCGCTGCGTGCTCCGGCCCTTTTCTTTCTTTCCCGTCAGACTAGGGGTCTCCCAATGAAATGAAGAGGCAGTAGCTTTACGTGAAACATTCGGATTTCCTCACTCCGGGCTCTGTGAACCATGGGAAGGCGTTGCCATGGGATGCTGTGAAGGCCAAGGCTAAACTTGGATTGTAGCAGAATGAGATAAATGACTGGAGGGAATGAGAAGGGCCGCATTGGGTTAGAACAAAGGACCATCTAGCTCGTGTCCTGCCAGGTACCTGGGAGGGAAGGAACAGAACAGTTAATCACCCAGGCTGTGTCTAGATTGGCCAATTTATCTGGAAAATTAGCCGCTTTTCTAGAAAAACTTGCCAGCTGTCTACACTGGCTGCTTGAATTTCTGCAAAAGCACTGACTTCCTACTGTAAGGCTAAGTCTAGACTGGCATGATTTTCCGGAAATGCTTTTAATGGAAAAGATTTCCGTTAAAAGCATTTTCGGGGAAAGAGCATCTAGATTGGCACAGACGCTTTTCTGCAAAAGCACTTTTTGCGGAAAAGCATCCGTGGCCAATCTAGACGCGCTTTTGCGCAAAACAAATCTCAGCTGTCTACATTGGTCCTTTTGTGCAAAACTTTTGCGCAAAAGGGACTTTTGCCTAAACGGGAGCAGCACAGTATGCCCGAAGGGGAGCTGCATTTCCCAGGCAGGTGGGAGGTTGAGGCCAGAGGATGAATGTGGCTTCCGGTGCCTCAGTGTGCGCTCCCACCCAGAGTGTTGGTGCTAAAATGGAATGTTGTGAGCATCCCAGTCTCCCGAGTCCCCGAGAGCCGCCTCTTAGCTCCAGCCACAGCGCGCGGAGGCAAGGCCGGGATACGGGCTGTCTGAGGCTGGAGGTAAATCCTCTGTCCAGTGAGAATCACTGGCGCGTGACCAGGCAGAGGCGGCGGGGGAATGCGGCCCGGCCGAATTAAGAACGGTTTTGGGGGCCCATGCTGGTGTCTCTTTGGAGACACGTGGGTATTTCATCGCTACTCGGACCGAGCTGCGTGTCCGCGGCGTGTTTCTGCCGCGCCGGTTCGCACATTGCCGTGGCGAGGATTGGAAATGCGGGTCCGGGTGTTGGATGACATTCACTTTCACCAATTTGTTCTCTCAGTGCAGAGTTACGGACAGTGCAAGTCCTGGGGCATAACTCTCCCCGCCCCCCGCATGTCTGTATGGAAACCGCTTCCCCCTTTTGTGCCAGGCCCCCGCTGCGCTCTGTGACACTGTGGGTGTCCCTGGCACAGAACTAGGGGTCGGTGTCTGCAGCTGTCAGCGCTGGAGCTGCAGGGAGACCTGGTTCCTGGCGGTGTCTGCAAATATGGAGACTCGGCCCTGGAGACACTGGCCGTATTTTGTCTCCCAGCCTTACAGATACATCCGCTCCCTCCCCCTCCCCCCCCACTCCAGCCCCTTTCGGGGCGGGGCGGAGGCTGCCGGATCCAGTTCCAGGTGTAAGGCTGAGTAGCTATGGAGAACCCGGAGAAAGCGCAGCTCAGGGTGAGGGTCTCTCTGGGCTTCACCGCTCCCAGACCTGACTGGACCAGCTACACCTGAGCAAGGACACCTGGGGAAAGGAAGAGAAAGCGAGGGATGATTTAGCCATTGAATGTCTCTCTGTGGGACGCTAATTTCCCCACGTGCCCCACGGATACTCACAGCGGGGAGCAGGGAGCAGGTCCAGGAAAAGCAGCAGAGATTCCATTCTCGTTCCCAAGCACCGAGGGAAACTCCCCAGAGGACAGGGCCAGGCAGGTCTGTGTCTGGGCAGAGACTGAGGCTCCTAGAACCTGGTCCTGGTATTTAACAGGAAGCCCTGGGCAGGGATTTGCATGCGGGTTCCTAGGCAGAGATGAAACGGTGATAGGGGTGAGCGCCCAATGCATTGGGAAATCCCCTCGGAGACACGTCGAAGACCCTGTCAGATCAGCTCACATGAGGGGCAGCAGGGGAGGCCAGAGACCAGGCCACTCGTCTGGAACCCCTCGGAATCCGCGTCGTCTGGGATTTGCATTTTATAAGATACAAATCTTGGATCTGAGGCCTCCGCCAAGTCCTCCTCCTGGAGGTGCGTGTGGTGGGACAGGGAGAGGCGGGTAAAGGAACAGAGTCAGAACTGCTCCCAGAGAACAAAGGCTGGTGGTCAGGGCCGGCTCTAGGTTTTTTGCCGCCCCAAGCAAAAAAATGTTTCTCCGCCCCCCTTCCTTTTTGTTGTTGTTGCCGTAATCGTACCCTTGGCCGCGCATATTTTCTAAAGGTATTCCATAGTGTTCCAATCTCTGTAGAATTACACCTGTGAGCGCTTTCCTAGTAGTTGCCTTCACTGGTATCAATTCTAGAAAGTGTTCGCCAATTTTCACTTCTGCATTTTCATCAATTTTCACAAATCGTAAAACTATTGACATTTCCTTGGTTTTGCTCAGATCTTGAGTACAATCAACTATAATTGAGAAATATTTGGTCTTTAAGTTAAAGACTAACAATTTTATTGTGGCATAAACTCTCCTGAATTGCAACTCACTTGTCAGATGCAGGAAGTGAAAGAAAAGGAAACAGATAGTAGGGATACAGAGATGGGAGTGTTACAGAAGAGCTAGTTCAACCATGGAGGAGGCGGATACAAAGAATACTTTCTCACTTTCTTATCCACATCCACTCTGACAGTTACCTCTGAATCTTAGCAAACTGCATCTAGAGTAGAGACATGACAATGCGATGGGGGTAACCTGGCAATTAAAGAGAAAACGACCCCAGTTCCCCACACCGATATATTTCACCTACCTTCTCAGGAGGAGGATACTTTGCAAGGCTGGGAGCAGAGGATTTCCTATTGAGTGCACCCCCCTTTTCCTGATGTATTGGCTTGGAATAAATTCACCTCACTTGATGTCTTTACACGGGGATGTGAATTTGACCCACTGCTATAAGAAGATCTAATTTGTCTTAGTCCAGGAAGAAAACTTCTTGAAGAAGAGGTAGCAAGTGATGGTGGGATTCCGGGCCGGGAGGAAATAGCGAGATAGATACACTGAAGAACCATCTACAGTCCTGCATGAACACGTGCGATTCGTTCATTTCAGATCAATCTCCAGGGCTTGTAGAGAGACCCACTTAACCGACCCACCTAGCTCTGAGGAACGGTCACCCCTCTCATCCCTCGAGAAGCATCTTTGAAGTAACTGTTAAGGGGGTCTTGGACACAGTATCCTAAGCATCACCGAGAGCCTGACTGGATTTCCCTGTGTGACGACGCGGTGGGGTCCCCTGACTCCTGCACCCCCGTAGTGGCACGAACAGACTCCACCAGCCCGTAGAATGGAGGGAGTTTATTCCTTCTCCAGGATACAGCACAGCACAGCACAGCACCGATGTAATCTGGTTACAGGGCAGGTCTAGGATGCCTCAGCCCCCTTGAGATGGGGAGACTGGGCCCCTAAATCCCAGCCCTGGCTTAGGCTGGTTCCTCCATGATTCCAGACAGAAACTAAACTAACTCTTCCAGCCCTGCCCCAGCCAGAGGCAGCATTCCCCTTCCTTTGTCTCTCTCCTGGGGGTAGCTGGTCAGACAGGTTGAGAGACCCTCTTAGCATAATGACTCATCCTTCTGGGCTGTGGTACCGATGGCAGCCATTGGGGATTACCACAGAGCCAGCATAGGAACTAGCCAGATACCCCCACTACGTCACACCCTGGTCTTTGGTCAAGGTAACGTTTGGAAGCCATCAGAGCAGAGACCTTGTGGAAACCATTTTCATATTTAGCTAGAAGCCATCTTGTATGACAGAAACCATTTCAGCTTCTTGCTCTTGTAGGTATACCAGAGTGAACTTTCCCTCACCCCATATGGGAAAGGCCAGACAGATGAGCTATTGGAATGTGTTAACTGGGCTGTGTAAGAGGGAGCTCTCCCTCCCTCTCACCTGCTCCCTTCTTCTGATAACGGTTTTGCTTTTCTAAGTTTAATTGATGATTTCTGTAATTGGATGCCCTGACGTCAGACTTGTTTGGTTAAGGGTATAAAGATACTAGAATTGATTGTATTAGCAGCCTTACTGGGCCCGGGTCTGCTGGGACCACGTTTGGCTCACTCTGTGCCTTATTGATCAATAAAGCTTTTGTTAGCTGCCTAACCACAGACAAGCTTGTTTTGCTTCAAAAACCTGGGCAGCCCACAGCAGGGCTGGGCGGGGAGCTAAGCTGGTTTAGCCACAGAGAAGGGTCTTCCCTGTCGTTGGCCGGTGTATTGGCTGGTGTCATTCCAGTCCCCTGGCAGGGAGCGCTAAGAGCCACGGTGAGGGGCAGAGGCAGCACGGGCATGGCCCTAGCTGGGCGCCTAGTGCCAGCTCACAGCCTCTATCTCTAGCGGGGGGAGGTTTGGAGCAGCCCGTGGGGGCTCCAGCCAGGGCTCCGTGGCCCCCGCCCCGCCCACACATCGAGGCTCCTTCTCTTCCCAGCCCATCCTCCCCCTGCCCCCTGTGACGTAGTGGGGGTATCTGGCTAGTTCCTATGCTGGCTCTGTGGTAATCCCCAATGGCTGCCATCGGTACCACAGCCCAGAAGGATGAGTCATTATGCAAAGAGGGTCTCTCAACCTGTCTGACCAGCTACCCCCCAAGGAGAGAGACAAAGGAAGGGGGAATGCTGCCCTGGCTGGGGGCAGGGCTGGAAGGGTAGTGAGTTTCTGTCTGGGATCATGGAGAAACCAGCCTAAGACAGGGGCTGGGATTTAGGGGCCCAGTACCCCCCATCTAAAGGGGGGCTGAGGCATCCTAGGCCTGCCCTGTAACCAGATTACATCTGTGCTGTGCTGTGCTGTATCCTGGAGAAGCAATAAACTCCCTCCATTCTACGGGCTGGTGGAGTCTGTTCGTGCCATTACGGGGGTGCAGGAGTCAGGGGACCCCAACGCGTCGTCACACACACCCCCCCCCTCCCAGCCAGCAACGGCTCCAACTCCTCATTGGCCGCCCCAGCTGTAGGCAAGATGACAAGGGGCAAACAATAGGCGCTTTAGGTATAAAGGCACCTCAAGCAGGCGGCTCCACTACACTCAGCGCTGCTGGGGGGCTGCCGCCTGGTGCCTGCCCCGCGTCGCCGCCCCCCACGCAGCAAGATGTGGGGGAGGGAGGGCGTGTGTTTCTGATGTACCTGCTGAGTCTCTTCCCCTCCCCCCGCAGGCGGTGTGCTGCCCAGACCACGTTCACTTCTGTTCCTGGTGAAGCGGAGCAGGAGGCCAGGCAGCTCCCACCAGGTGCGCCGCCAGGAGCGGACCCGCCGCCGCCTCCGCAGGGGCCCCGCAGCCAGGAATGCAGCCCCTGGAAATGTGCCGCCCCAAGCAGGCGCTTGTTTTGCTGGTGCCTCGAGCCGGCCCTGGCTTTATGGAGTAGATCGGTGAGGCTGAGCTCCGAGTGGGGGATTCTCCGAGTGGGGGATTGGCCTCAGGCCAATGGGGTCCGTGTGACAATGGCCCCGAGAGGGCCCAGCTGTGTTTAAGGCCCGTGAGACCCTCCTGTGCACAAAGCTCCTACCGCCCAAAGCTGGGATGTTTCCAAAGCCTCCTAAGGGGTTTGGGTGCCCAAATGGACACGAATTGAGAATCCAGAATCTTTGTTCAAATTTGAAACACTCCCCCCCCCCCGTAAGTGAAGGGAGCCTGGAGAAACAGAGGCACAGAGCATGACAGGGACTTTCCCAATAACAGGGGAGTGACAGAGCCAGGAACAAATCCCTGCGTCTGACTCCAAGTCCCCACCCAGCCGCCTCACCCCCAGTACGCACGGAGGGATCCCCATGACACCTCCCCCCCCCCCACACACACACGAGGCAGAGCGAGTTAATTCCATTTGTATCGCTTGGATTTTCTTGGGTAGCGAGGGGGCGAAGATGGTGCTTCCCAGACCCCTTATATTCCCTGGGAACAAAGAACCGGGAATCAGACTGTCCCTGCGCTCCGTGTTCTCGTCTGACAGACAATCGCCCCGCCCCGGTCACTGCCCGACAGGAGCGTGTGGGCTGTTCGCATCCATCCCCGTGTGTGTCCTGATCTCTGAGGGGGGCCCCGCTCCCCTGCTCTTCTGGTCTCGCCAGGCTGCTAAGAAACCGCTTCCCCTTTTTGTGCAGGGCCCGCTGCGCTCTGTGTCACTGTGTCTCTGGCGCAGTAATAGGTGGCGGTATCTGCAGCTGTCAGCGAGCGGAGCTGCAGTGAGAACTGGTTCCTGGGAGGGTTCACGGAGATGCTGATCCGACTCTGCAGGGACGCCGCGTAGTTCGTGCTCCCCCCTTGCGCTATGCGCCCCATCCACTCCAGCCCTTTCCCAGGGCTCTGCCGGACCCAGTGCCACCAGCAGCAGCTACTGCCCAGCGTGTCCGAGGAGGCTCCGGTGATGGAGCAGGTGAGGCTCAGAGTCTCTGCGGGTTTCAGAGTCCCGGGCCCTGACTCCACCAGCTGCACTTGGGACAGGACCCCTGTGGAAAGACAGAGCCGGGTGAGCAAAGCCCAGATTTAGTTGGGATTGGTCCTGCCCTGGGCAGCGGGCAGGACTTGATGACCTTCTGAGGTCTCTTCCAGCCCTATGATTCTATGATCGCCCGCTGCCTGGGTGGCTCCCATTTCGGTCCCACCAGCACTCACCCGAGCGGGCGGCCAGCAGGACAAAGAAGACCAGGAAGGGCCGCATGGTGGGGCTGTCCAAGCACAGAGCAGCTCTCCGCTGGAGACGGCCAGAGCGCTTGGGCTCTCCACCGCCTGGGGCCCGCATTTATATGGGGCTCGAGCGGCAGGGATTTGCATGCGGGCGTCAGGGCGAGGATATGAGCGAGGAGCGGGGTAGGGAAAGTGACGCCCAGTTCAGAGCTACCGCTTCGACTCTGAGCCTTGGGGTTCTCCAACAGAAGGGGAGCGACCCGGGCGGTGCAGGGCTCGTGTTGGGCTCCTTGTGGGCATCAGATGTGGGACTGACCGAGGTTGCAGGGAGAAGCGCCTCCTGAATTTTCCAATAGGGATGATGTTTCGGTCTGTCCCAGAGTGGGACTAAGGGACTCTCTCCCTCTGTTGCATGTTTTCTGTCCGGTCCGGCACTTCCCCAGCGGGCTGCCAGATCCCCTTGCGGGAGGGATAACAACTCCTAGGCATGGACAGATCTGAGGCATCACAGATCAGCGTGAGCTTCTCTCCTTCCCTCCCAGTTCCCCAGGTACACGTGGGCCTGCCCCAGCCTGGGGGCGGTGGAGCAAGGCACCGGCTGTGGAGATCCCATAACTTGGGTTCTGTGATGCCAGAGTAGGACCACAGCCGCGGGATTTTAGAGAGGACACGTTACCACCCATTCAACCGGAGGGGCCCTTTGTCATATGAAACAATTAGAGGCAAGATTCCAAAATCCCTGCAACATCGCTCCTCTATGGGCCAGTCCTCTATGGGCCAGTCTCCATCAGACTGGGTTCCTCAACACACTCCGAGGGCGGGCGACCTCTCTTGTCATTCACAACCCGTGTGAAAACTAAGTCTGTTGGAACTAATGTGGTTTTATCTTCGCTCTGTCTCTCTAGTCCTTAGAGGTGTGTCTCCTAGCACAACATGGGTTGTGGCAAATCAGAGGCACATAGGTTGTCTACCAGCCCGGGGCTTTATGTATCGGGCCCAGTTACTGTAACAACTGAGGCAGATAAAAAGCAGGTTTGTTCTCAGTGGGATTTTTAAGAGCACCGGGACACCCAAACTGTACTGAGATCTATGGGATTTAGGCACCCAACTGATTCTGGGAATCCCACCCGGTGCCTGTCAGATTCCCCAGGCAGCTACAGTCCAGAGGTTTTGAGGTATTTAAACAGAGTTTCCAAGTGACCCGGCATCGCTGCATTCGGCGGTGGGAGGCCCAATCGATGGAGGAGCCTGAATCTCCTCTTCAAATCCCGCGAGACCTGGTACAATCCGGGCTCGAGGGCTGCAGTTTGCCCCCTGTGGAAAGGAGAGATCGGGGCCCCGGACCACAGCGATATGAAGGTGCTTGAGGGGCTGCGATATGAAATCGATGGGCCCGTGCAGTTATCTAGGCTAAGCTATGAGTGGGGGATTCCTGCCTGCCGTGTCACTGACGGAAAAGGCCTCAGTCCAATGGGGTTTGTGTGACAATTGCTCCGGGAGGGGCCAGCTCAGTTTAAGGCCCGTGAGACCGTCCTGTGCACAAAGCTCCTACCGCCCAAGGCTGGGATGTTTCCAAAGGCGCCTAAGGGGTTTGGGTGCCGCAATGGACAAGAATTGAGAATCCAGAATCTTTTGTTCAGATTTGCAACCCCTTCCCCTAAGAAAAGGGGTGGGGAGAAATAGAGGCACAGATAGTCCCAGCAACAGGGGAGTGACAGAGCCAGTTACAAATAATTGCATCGGACTCTCAAGTCCTAACCCAGCCGCCTCACCCCAGAGTGCGCACGGTGGGATCCTAAAGAGCCCCGCCCGCCCCGCCCCCGCGCTGTACGAGGCAGAGCGAGTTAATTTGGCATCCTTTCGTGGGGGTCGGGGATGGTGCTTCCCAGACCGCTTATATTCCGTGGAAAGAAAGAAGCGGGAATCAGACTGTCCCTGCGCTCTGTGCTCTCATCTGACAGACAATCGCCCCGCCTCGGTCACTGCCCGACAGGAGCGTGTGGGCTGTTCGCATCCATCCCCGCGTGTGTCCTGATCTCTGAGGGCTCGCCCTGCTCTTTTGGCCTCCCAGGCTGCTTAGAAACCGCTTCCCCTTTTGTGCTGGGCCCTGCGTTGCTCTGTGTCACTGTGTATTCCCTGGCGCAGTAATAGGTGCTGGTGTCTGCAGCTGTCAGCGAGCGGAGCTGCAGCGAGAACTGGTTCTTGGCGGTGTCTGCAGAGATGGTGACTCGGCCTTGGAGAGACCGGGCGTAGCCTGTGCTCCCATCATATGGATGCACATACCCCATCCACTCTAGCCCTTTCCCGTGGGGCTGCCGAATCCAGTGCCAGAGGTAATGCTGAGTAGGGATAGAGAACCCGGCGACAGCGCAGCTCATTGTGAGGGTCTATCCGGGCTTCACCGCTCCCGGGCCGGACTGGACCAGCTGCACCTCAGAGAGGACACCTGGGACAAGGGAAAGAAAGCAGGGAACAAATTAGCCAGTCATTGACTGTCTGGCCCTGTCCCCAATTCTCTAAAACACTCACAGCTGGGAGCCGAGAACAATGAAAGGAAAAGCCACAGGAACTTCATTCTCGTTTTCCTGTAATGAGCGAAATTCCCCAGCGGGCAGGGCCTGGCAGGTCTGTGTCCGGGCAGAGACTGAGGCTCCTGGAACCAGGGGCTGGTTTTTAACCAGGCAGGTCTGGGGCAGGGATTTGCATGCGGGTTTCACTCCCTGGGTATAAACAGAGCAAGGTCAAGGCGGTGTGTTGTGGGAAGTAGAGTCACATTCCCTTGCGTGTCTCATCGTCTGACCAAGAACCAATTTGGGTTCAGTTGAGCCCTTCAAAGGGTATAATTTTTCTGAGTCCCCTGTTGCTACGCTCGTTGGGTTTTGAATCCCACCTTCGAGGTACGCCGGCTGAATAGAGCGGAGATGTTCAGAGACCTCTCATGAGACTCATCTGGGAGCATGTGATGGAGAAGGAGCCACAACTGTGCTATCTCAGCTCCCATTGGCCGGGAACAGCGATCCCTAGGGTGACCATACACCCCAATTTTAATGGGTCAGTCACTTATCAAAGCCCTCCTGCAGGTTTCCCAATTTTTTAAATGAGCAAAGTGTCTCGTGTTTCTGCTTCCCCTGCTGGTCAGTCGCGGTCAGTGTAGGCGTTGCAACCGTATCTGGAAGGTGAATGCGGCAGGCGGTGGCCAGCAAGTGGCGCTCTCAGACAGGGCGAAGAGGACAGTAGGAGAGAGGCAGCCTGTGTGGGGTGGCTCATTGGTTTGTGTCACCCCTCCCCATGGGCACCCTAACGCAGGGTTTTTCAAAGGGAGACGCCAGTCTGCAGGACTGAAGCCACATCCCTGGTTGCCCCTGGTGCTGTCACCCCCTGAATTCCCAGCACCCACCTGGCTGAAGAGAAGATCGTGCCCCCTCTTGTCCGTCAAGGGCTCCTGCTGGGCAGAGTTGTGGGGCTCTCTAGCAAGCACAGCGCAGTCCCCAGGAGAGTTCCACAGCCCTTCCTCTCCTGCCCCCGGCCATGTCACAGGCAAGAGCCGGAGTCCCGAAGCTCCATCCTCTGCTGCTGGCGCCGGTGCGGGGTCTTGAAGCTGCCCCTCAGCTCCCTTTGCTCACACAGCCGGTAAGAGTGGGCAGGCGGTGGCCAGTCAGGGCGAGCCTCAGGCTGGGTGGAGAATCAGGAAAAGGCAATGGCAGGAAGGCGGAGAGGCAGCTCTGGGGCTGGGGGGGAGGGTGTCACCTAAAGCAAGGTTCTCAGTGGGGTTCCGCAAACCTTTTTAACCTGAACCCGAGCGCCCACCCCATGGAGCTGATGCGGGAGCTGTGGGGCTGAAACCTCGATCTTGAACACTGAATCCCCGATCCCTGGCCTCTCCCTTGCCCCCCTAGAAGCTGTGGGCGGGGCTTGTGCTTGTCACTGACGGGCTCTGGTGCAGGGGAAGGGCCCAGTTCAGTGCGACGTTGTGACACTTGCTCGCGCCTCTCCCTGCGGCGCCCCCTACTGGAGGTGCCGGAGCGTTTTGCTGTGTGCCGGTGCGCAGCTTTGACGACTGTGAGGACGCGTTGGGGTCCCCCGACTCCTGCACCCCCGTAATGGCACGAACAGACTCCACCGGCCCGTAGAATGGAGGGAGTTTATTGCTTCTCCAGGATACAGCACAGCACAGATGTCATCTGGTTACAGGGCAGGCCTAGGATGCCTCAGCCCCCTTGAGATGGGGAGACTGGGCCCTAAATCCCAGCCCTGGCTTAGGCTGGTTCCTCCATGATCCCAGACAGAAACTAACTCACTCTCGTCCAGCCCTGCCCCCAGCCAGACAGCATTCCCCTTCCTTTGTCTCTCTCCTGGGGTAGCTGGTCAGACAGGTTGAGCATAATGACTCATCCCCTGTCATTCTGGGCTGTGGTACCGATGGCAGCCAGTGGGGGTTACCACAGAGCCAGCATAGAAACCAGCCAGGTACCCCCACTATGTCACAACGACACAGAAGGGAAGGGAAGAAGGGGAACCCCATTCACACCGGGCCGGCTCCCAGCCCGCCGGAAGCAGCAGGAAGGGTCCTAGTGGTGTCCCTGCGCTTTGGCTCAGGTTGGAGGAAGTTACCTCTAAGGGCCGCTACACAGAGGACCAGGTTCAGCCAGAGTCTCACGGTGCTGATGCCGGAGGGTTTACGGTGGGAACCGCACGGGCACCCGGACTTGCCCCTCCCCCATTCTCACACTCCGGGTGCCGGAGATCGCGGGATACCCGTAGCTCGCCGAGGCGCTGCTTTTGCATCTCCTGCCCTTTCTAAGTCACGTCTGAGCGCAGCAAAGTCAGACCCCCCCGGAGGTGGGTGTGAGGAAGGGTTATGTGAGCAAAGGAGCAGAGTTAGAGCCCCTGCTCCCAGCTCAATGGGCGCAGGCGTCTTCCCGACGTTTGGAAATCAAATTCCTGACTGATTGTTCCCCTTCCACTCCAGTCCGTCTCCCCTCCTCCCCCCTCCCCTTTGTGAGCACCTGGGAGCAGCATGTGTGTGTGTGTTTCTGGGCGCGGAGCATTAGACTGGTCCTGGGGAATTAGGCTTCTTATTTTTGGCTACACCATGAGTATGGGGGAGGGGGGGGCCTTGGGCAAGAAAGTCACACTCCGTGCGCCTCAGTTTATGTGGCTGGAAAACCTGGCTTTGTCCCTCCTTTGAGATTGTGAATGAAACCCCCACAGAACAGCAGGTGTCGTGTTTGTTTACTACTCCCTGAAAACTTCCTCAAGAAGCAGGTGAAGGTGCAATAACTTCTGCCTGCCCTGCTGGGCTAGAAGGCAGAGTGATTGTTAGTATCCACCACCCCCCGACCAATGGTGGGAACTTGGGAGTCAGGATCCTCTGCTTTGAGAATGTCGCAGGCCCAGGGGCGCCAGAGGGCTGGAGGCTGCTCAGTCAGGCTGCGAATACGATTTCCCAGGGGAGAGGCAGCGCGCACAGAGGCTGCGTTGCCTTCAGGGGCGGGCGAACCTGTGCAGAGATCGGTGTGTAAGACCTGGGGCTGGGACACTGGGACATCTGAGACCTGGGGCTGGGACACTGAAGGGTCTCGAAGGGAGACCGCAGCTAGAGCTCCGAGCACCGCCATGCGCTATAGAAAGTGGCGTCGTGGGGGCAGGGGTATAGGTCCCGGGTTAAGGAATCACAGAGACACCTAAACACCCGCTCACATTTGCTTCCACTGGAAGACTCACTGTCTGAGCTTGTGCCAGTCTCTTAGGTTGAGGTTTCCAAAGGAGACCGAAGGGCGAGGAGTCCCATTTCCACTGCAGTGACACGCTGCTGAATGGTCAAGGTGCCTTGGGAAATCCCAAACTCGAATGGTGAATGCCGTGAAGGGGCAACAAGGGAGGGATCACTTCATGATTCTCTGCTCTGTTCACTCCCTCTGGGGCAGCTGGCATTGGCCACTGTTGGAAGACAGGACACTGGGCTGGATGGACCTTTGGCCTGACCCCATGGTTTGGTCTTCTTCTTGGCAGTGTCCTAAACAGCTGGATTCAGGCTGACCCACCAGGTGTGCAGGAAGGACCCTGAAATTACTCCCAAAGCAAAACCAAACCTTTCACTGGCCCCTCAAGTGACCCATCCCCTGTGGCCCCTGGCCAGGCCCTGGCAAACAGACTCTTTAAAAAGCGTCTCTTGCGTTTCTCCCTCTTAAGTCTTTCAGAGCAGGCTGAGGGGATAACGCGAAACATTCACAGCAACTGACAGGGATTCTATTTCTGCATTTGTGGTGGCATGTCGGGGTCCCCCACCTCCTGCACCCCCGTAGTGGCACAAACAGACTCCACCAGCCAGTAGAATAGAGGGAGTTTATTGCGTCTCCAGGATACAGCACAGCACAGATGTCATCTGGTTACAGGAACAGGGGCTAGGAGGCCTCAGTGCCCCCCCTTGAGATGGGGGGTGGCTGGGTCCTACAATCCCAGCCCCCTCCCTAGCTCCTTCTCCCCTGCTTCCCAGACAGAAACTAAAAGCCCGTCCCTTCCAGCCCTGCCCCCAGCCAGGGTTCCACTCCGCCTTCTTCCCATTGTTCTGCTCCCTGGGAGATAACTGGTCAGACAGGTTCGAAGCCCCCTTGCATAATGACTCATCCCCTGCCCTGCTGGGCCGTGCTGCAGACAGCAGACAGTGGAGGTCACTCACAGCCCACTGCCCAGCATAGCAACCAGCAAGGTACCCACACTACGTCACAGCATTGCATCCCATAAAGAAAGGATTCCCTTTCATTGCAGGTGTATGTGGTAGACGAGTGAAGCCAAGGTCAGTCGTGGGCTGTTTTTCTCTCTATTTCCCGGTGTCTCCAGGGCTTTCCTGGGCCGACCTCGCTGCTGCTGTTCGGGTTTGCAGAGGAGGTTTTTGTATTTCCTGCGGTTGGTTTCTGCTCACTGTGTCTCTCGCACAGTAATAGTGGGCGGTGTCTTCCACTCTCAGGCTGTTCATCTGCAGTTACGCCAGGCTGCTGGAGTCGTCTCTGGAGATGGTGAATCACCCTTTCACCGCATCGATGTAAAACGTGCAGTGGCTATAAGCAGCATTTAATATCCGTGAGATCCACTCCAGCCCCTTCCCGGGCGCCTGCCGGACCCAGCTCATATGGTCGCTGCTGAAGGTGAACCCAGAGGCTTTGCAGGAGAGCCGGAGCGATCCCCCAGGCTGTTGAATTCCGCCACCAGACTCTACCAGCTGCACCCGGGGCCGGACACCTACGGGCAAAAGAAGAAGAACAACATTGGCTAAGAATCTTGTTCACACGAGAGCTCTGGCAGCGCTCCTAGAAGCCGCGGAGACGATTCCCGTTGGAGTCGCTGTGCTTTGGCCTGGGCCAGGACCAGCCCATCTCCCCTGGTGTCTCCCAGCAATGTGGAGCGCGGGGGAGAGCAGAATTACCCAGCAGCACTGCTAGAAGGAAGAGAAGGTTCAGCCACAGCATCGTGCTACTGAGGCGGGAGGGGTTTCTGCTGCCAACTGCACCGACCCCGGGACCTGGGACTGCTACCTTTTCGCACTATGCAGCCCAGGGTGGCGCAGGATTTATGCAGCCCCCAGACACTGAATTTGCATCTCCTGCTCTTTAAATAGCCCTAAACCGCCTCCCCTCGCTGAACCAGGGCCTCACTGGGTGGAGGGAAGGAGGAGGGGTCCAGCGGGAGAACGACGCTTGGCCGGAGAAGATGAGCGAGTCTCTCCGATCATAGAAGAATTTCAGCGGGGATCTCTCCCAGACCCCGCGCTACCTCTTGCAGACAGAATGTCCCATTGATCGTTCGGCTGCCGCTGAGTTCTGCCTGCTGTTCTGCCTGCCCTCGGCTCGTGAGACCCTCCCACCGCGCGCCCCAGTGCCCGGAGCACTAGCCTGGTCCAAGAAAAATCATCGGGGGTGTGACGGCGTGTTGGGGTTTTCCCATCTCCTGCACCCCTGTAATGGCACGGACAGACTCCACCAGCCAGTAGAATAGAGGGAGTTTATTGCTTCTCCAGGATACAGCACAGCACAGATGTCATCTGGTTACAGGGCAGGCCTAGGATGCCTCAGCCCCCCTTGAGATGGGGGAGCCTGGGCTCCTAAATCCCAGCCCGTTGCCTAGGCTGCTTCCTCCATGATCCCAGCCAGAAACCTAACTCCCTCCCTTCCAGCCCTGCCCCCAGCCAGGGCTCCACTCCCCTTCTTCCCATTGTTCCGCTCCCTGGGAGATAACTGGTCAGACAGGTTCGAAGCCCCCTTGCATAATGACTCATCCCCTGCCCTGCTGGGCCATGCTGCAGACAGCAGCCAGTGGAGGTCCCTCACAGCCCACTGCCCAGCATAGCAACCAGCAAGGTACCCACACTACGTCACAGTTCTCCCCTCTCCGAGAGCGAACTGAGCAAGGTCACTCCACTCGTGACCTAGGGAAGTTCGGGTCCTCTGCGTGGGAACCCGCCCTGGGGCATGGATGCTACCCTTGACTCTGGCCGGCCGCAGCGAGGACCCACATGAATCGGCTTCCCTCTGTCCACTCGCAGCACCTCTACAGGGGTACTGGCACAGGCCTGTCCTCTGTGGTCGCATCCACCCTTGCACTGGCCTTGATCTCTGGCCAGGGTCTCTCGGGCCGGGGCCATGAGCTCAGCGAGCCTTCCCTGGAAAGCCAGGGCGTCTTCCACCCCCGACGCTCCATCCAGGGAGGTCTTCCCCTCCATAACTCTCTCAGCAAGCCCAGGGGGTCCTCTATACGGGGTAGGGGCCCCCAAGCAGCTTTCCTCCCTTCTTGGGCCTTCCCACCTCTCTGGCAAGAGTCGCAGGACCGACAGTACCGCTGCACGGCCACAAATATCCCCGGTCAATAGAAGTGTTGGAGCAGCCTCAGCCGGGTGCTCCGGATCCCCCAGTGGCCCGCAACGGGGACGTCGTGGGCCAAATACAGCAGCTTGCTGCGATACTTTTGGGGGACGACCAGCTGCTGCTGGACCCCCCATGTCCTCACCTTCCTGGGGGGAAGCCATTCCCGGAACAGGAATCCCCGCTCCCACAGGAATCTCTCCTGGCCACCTCTCCCCAGGGGCTGAGCTGCACGGAGGCCAGCCTGGCCCCTCAGCTTCTGCAAGGAGAGGTCTGCCTTCACCTCAGCCTGGAATTCAGCCACTGGGGCAGGGATCGGGACCCGCTCCCCACCTTTGCCTTGGTCCGGAGTCCCAGCTTGGCTGGACCCCGTGTCCACTGGGATGGGACCCTGAGGACCCTGCCGGGAGTCCGCCCTGGATCCAGGTTGCCAGCCCTTCGCTGGCTCTGGCTATGGGCGGTGACCAGGGTCCTGTGGGGTCCGTCTGGCCACTCCACTAGGTCACCCCCCATCAACACCTCCGGCAAGTGCCGATGCACCCCACTTCCTTTCCTTGGCCCCCCACTTCAGATGCACCCTGGCTACGAGCACCTTAAACGTGGTCCCATCTATGCCCCTCAAGGTCAGCTGAGTGTTGGGTAGCATACGGTCTGGGGCCACTATGTTGGGTTGGGCCAGCGTCACCTCCACCCCCGTGTCCCAGTAGCCCGTCACCTCCCTGCCATCAACCTGCAGGGGCATGAGGCACTTGCTCCGCAGGGGCTGCCCTGCCCCCACCCGATACACGGAGAAGTCTGCCTTCCGAGGGTCAGACCTCCCAGGGGAGGTGCACTGAGCATCCTTCCCCCCACTCTGAGCTGAGGTTTGCCTGCTGGCCCCTGCCTCTGGGGCAGCCTGCCCTTCCCCCAGACCCAGCCAGTTAACCCTGGGAAATCCCAGGTCTTGGAGCCTGGTGCACTGAGCCCTCTTGTGGCCTTTTTGCCCACAGCGATGGCAGGTTAGGTCCTGCGGGGCCCCTTTGGGCTGACTGTATCCGGGCCCTGGCTGGTTCTCTGGGGCGCAGACGACTTGTCTCTTGGGCTCGCCTCGTAGATGACTCCCTCCGTCGCTCAGCCGAGATCCGGTCTCGGCGCGATTCCCTCTCTCTCCGGGACTCCCATTCACACCCGGACCGGGTCTCTGTGAACTCATCCGCCAGCCTCCCGGCTTCCTGGGGGGTTCTCTGGCCTCCGGTCCTTGGGCCACAGCCTCAGGCTGGGTGTGCATGCTTCATAGAACTGCTCCATCATGATCACCTTGAGCAGTTCCTCTGCGGTCTGGGCTCCGACTCCAGACACCCACTTGCGGCAGTATTGTGCCAGGCGGGAGGCCATATCCACATAGGTCTCCCGTGGCCTCTTCTGCACCCCCCGGAACATCTTCCTGTACCTCTCGGGGGTCAGCCCGAACTTGTGCAGCAGGGCCTCCTTGACTCGGTTGTAATCCCCTGGCTGTAGGCCCTCTAGCTGATTGAGCACCCCCGCAGCCTCCTGGTTCAGGGCGGGGATGAGCTCCTGCAGCCAGTCAGCTGGGGGGACCCATTGCACTCCACAGGCCCTCTCAAAGGAGCTGAGGACCCCATCTATGTCACCCATGTCCTTCAGTTGGGCCACCACGAGCTTCTCCAAGCGTCTGGAAGCCCCGGGACCCTGGGGCCCCTCCCCATTCAGCGCAGCCGGGGCCCTACCGCTTCTCCGCTCTGCCATGGCCAACTCATGCTGTCACTTCCTCTCTCGGTCCTGGCGGTCCCTCTCTCGATCTTGGCGCTCCTTCTCTCGGTCCTCTACTTTCAATTCCTTCATCCGCAGCGGGATCTCCAGCCGCCGCAGCTCTGCTGGGTTGGACCCTCCCCTGGGCGGACTACGGCTTGCAGGGCTTCCCTGGGAAGCAGTCCGGTCTCTCCGGTGGGCTCCAGTGCTGCTCCCCCTCTCAGAGCCTGAGACGCTCCCGGGGGGGTCTGGCTGCTCCCCACTGGGACAGGATCCCGGCCCCGTGACTGGTCATTCTCTTCCAGCCAGGCAATCATCTGGGCCTTGGTTGCATTCCGCACAGGCAAGCCCCTCTCTCTGCACAGCTTCACCAGCTCTGCCTTCAGGAGTTGGGTGTAGGCCATCTCCCCGCTGGTCCTCTCGGTGCAGACTCACCAGTCTAGTGCTGCAGTGCCCCACGATTCTCAGGAACCGCTTCGCTCTGTCTCCAGCACGCCTGGCTCTAAGGCCCTTGCTTCTACTGCACCTTGTCACTCGCCGCTGGAAGCTCCATCCGCGGGGTGCAGTGCATCCCACTCCTGACACCAGTGTGACAGCACATTGGGGTTTTCTCGTCTCCTACACCCCTGTAGTGGCACAGACAGACTCCACCAGCCAGTAGAATAGAGAGTTTATTGCTTCTCCAGGATATAGCACAGCACAGATGTCATCTGGTTACAGGGCAGGCCTAAGATGCCTCAGGCCCCCTTGAGATGGGGGGGACTGGGCCCTTAAATCCCAGCCCCTTTCTAGGCTGCTTCCTCCATGAAACCAGCCAGAAACTTAACTCCTTTCCAGCTCTGCCCCAGTGTTGGTAAACCCGGACTTTGACAAGCCCTTTATCGTGTTTACCGACGCCTCGGACACCGGGCTGGGGGCGGTGCTGATGCAGGTGGACAAGAAGGGGGAACGCCACCCCATCGTGTACCTGAGCAGGAAGGTGCTGCCCCGGGAGCGGAGCTATGCGACCGTAGAGAGGGAATGCCTACCGATGTTGTGGGCCCTGCAAAAGCTGCAGCCGTACCTGTTTGGCTGGCATTTCACGGTGTACACCGACCACTGCCCCCTGACCTGGCTGCACCAGATGAAGGGGACCAACGCCAAGCTGCTGAGGTGGAGCCTGCTCCTGCAGGACTACCACATGGAAGTGATCCACGTCAAGGGGAGCGCCAACATCATTGCCGACGCGCTGTCCCATAGCGAGGGGCCCAAACTTCCCTAGGTCACGAGCGGAGTGACCCTGCTCAGTTCGCTCTCGGAGGGGAGAGAACTGTGACGTAGTGTGGGTACTTTGCTGGTTGCTAGGCTTGGGCTGTGGGTGACCCCCACTGGCTGCTGTCTGTACCACAGCCCAGCCGAGTAGCTGATGGGACAGGGAGGTAACCTGTTCGACCAGTTAGCTGCCAGGGAGAGGAACAAAGGAAGGTGTAATGCCGCCCATGGTTGGGGGGCAGGGCTGGAAGGGACGGTCTTTAGTTTCTGTCTGGGAAGGATGGGAGAGGGAGCTAGGGAGGGGGCTGGGATTGTAGGGCCCAGCCACCCCCCATCTCAAGGGGGGGCCCCTGAGGCCTCTTAGCCCCAGTTCCTGTAATCAGATTGCATCTGTGCTGTGCTGTATCTTGGAGAAACAATAAACTCCCTCTTTTCTACTGGCTGATAGACTCTGTTCGTGCCACTACAGAGGTACAGGAGATGGGGAAACCCCAACGCGCCGTCACAGGTCCCTGCACCCCCATTGCTCACAGGGTTGTGACTCGGCAAGAGCAGGGCAAGAAGCTCACAGAGGCAAGTGGAAATAGAACCTTCTATTTGGTAGGCTTTGATTCTGGCCCTAACCCCACTCATGCTGCAGCTATTCCATTTTCACCTAAGCAACCCGATGGGCCAGTATCTTGGAACCCTTAACTGAATACTATGCACAGATGTGGTTGCCTCATCTCAAAAAAAGATCTATTGGCATTAGAAAAAGTGAAGAAAAGGGAAACACAAATGATGAGGGGGTTGGAAGGGGTCGCATATGAGGAGAGATTAAGTTTAGAAAAGAGGAGTCTAGGGGGGGATATGCTAGAGTTCTATAAAATCATGACTGCTGTGGAAAAAAGCGAATAAGAAAAAGTTATTTACTTATTTCTAAAATATAAGAACTAGAGGTCACCAAATAAAATTAATAGTCAGCAGGATTACAATAAAGAAAAGGAAGTTTTTCTTCTGTAGCACACAGTCAACCTCTGGAACTCTTTGCAAGAGGATGTGGTGAAGGCTAAGACTTTAACATGGTTCCACAAAGAGCTAGAGGGATTCATGGAGGCTGGGTCCATCAATGGCTATTCACCAGAATGGGGAGGAATGGTGTCTTTAGCCACTGTTTCCCTGGAGGTGGGTGACAGAGGAGGATTACCTGTTGTGTTCCTCTCCGGGTATCTGGTATTGGCCTCTGTATGCAGCAAGGATACTGGGCTAGATGGACCTTAGGTCTGACCCAGGGTGGATGTTCTTATGTTCTTAATTCCCTGCAAACTTTGCATAGGGCCTCCTGGACCTCCCTGTTTCTCAGAGCATAGATAAGTGGGTTGACCAGGGGCGTCAGTACGGTGTAGGAGACTGAGAGAACTTTCTTGAAGTCTCTCAGGAGGTCGGTGGTCGGGAACATGTAGGCAATCATAAGAGTTCCATAGTAAATGCTGACCACGATGAGGTGGGAGGAGCAGGTGGAAAAGGCCTTTTGCCTCCCGGTGGTGGAGCGGATTCTGAGGATGGTGCTGAGGATGCAGATGTAGGACACCAAGGTTAGCAGGAAGGGGACCAGTGAGAAAATCAAGGAGCCTGCGAATGCCAACTTTTCCATCAGCAGAGGGTCATTGCAGGAGAGTTTTACAAGGGGAATAAAGTCACAAAAGAAATGGTCGATACCATTGGGGCCACAGAAGGTTAACTGGGACATTGCCACTATGATTATACTACAGCCAAGGAAGCCACCTATCCACGACCCCCCGGCAAGCTGGAGGCAAGACCTGACGCTCATCCAGGCTGCATAGTGCAGCGGGTTGCATATGGCTAGATACCGGTCGTAGGACATCCCCGATAGGAGGAGGCATTCTGAAATTCCTAGAGCACAGAAAAATAATATTGTGTGAGACACCCTGTGAAGGAAATTGTCCGGTCCCCAGCCAGGAGCCCAGCCAGCAGCTGGGGCAGGAGGGTGGAGCTGAAGCAGATCTCCAAGCAGGACAAGTTGCCCAGGAAAAAGTACATGGGGCTGTGGAGGTGTTGATCGGCCACCACCAACACCATGACGAGGATGTTCCCAGCCATGGTCACCAGGTAGATCACGAGGAAGAGCAGGAAGAGAGGAACCTGCAGGCCAGGAATATCCCCGAATCCCAGGAGGATGAATTCTGTGACAGATGTTTGGTTTCCTTGTTCCTGGCTTGCCATGGGGTGTGTCTGTGGAACAGAAAAGGGTCACTGCGAGCAATAACTAACATTCATTGCAATATGGCAGCCTGTGGCACTGGGCTCAGACCAACTCCCTGACAGATATGACAGACCCTGGTTCAGACAGTCACTCCCATCACTGCCTGGTGGCTAAAAGCAGAACGAGGGAAGGGCCGTTCCACTGGGGAGCTGGGCCAGGAGGGAATATTTGACAGGGAGCTCCAGCAGAGAAACCAACGAAGCAAATAGGCCTGGGACTTGTAAGGGCTGGGGTGAGAAGCTTCCCTTTGGCCTGGCCCCCGGTTCTCCTCCTTTGGATAGAAAGCAGCAGGGCACATGTAGGGGAGCCTGGACGGCCCTTCCCTGAGCAGAACAACAATGTCTCCAGTGCCAGGCCTCATCCGATCCTTGGATCTCTAACAAAGCAAAGCCTAGGTCTGACTCCACTCTGGTGGACGCATGGACACAGGGCCAGCTTTAGGCCGATTCAACTGATTCCCACGAATCAGGCCCTGCGCCTAAGAGGGCCCCGCGCCCCCGCAGTCCCCGACTGGTCAATCGTCATTGACTGGCCTCGACCAGTGGATCGCGAGGCACTCAGGGCCCTTCACCCCCATTCTTCCCCCACCACCGAGAAGCCCCACTACCTACCTCCAGCGTAGTGCCGGCTTCCCCGGGGTGGACAGAAGTCCTTCCTGCAGCTTTGCACCACTTCCGCGGATTCTGGAAGTGTGCTGGCTGCTCCCCTCCCACAGCTCTGTAGCGTGCCAGGCACACTGTGGGAGGGGGTGTTGGCCCTGGAGGAGGAGTGTGGCGCCGGCGGCTTCCCTGCACAGTGACCGCAGGACTCAGGAGGGGTGAGTCAAGCGCAGGGATTTTGTCTACACTGTGGGAGGGGGTTTGGCCCCGGACTCCAGGGCAGGTGCTGGACTGCGGGAGGAGTTTTGGATGTGCCATGGGAGGGGGGTTTGGCCAGCTTCCCTCGGGGGAGAGAATCCTGGGAGGAGGTGGGTGCAGGGGACTCTCTGCCCCCACTCCTCTCCTGTTCCCTCTCCACACTTCCCAGCCACAGAAACTTGTCCCCACTGACACCCTGTTCCCTCTCCCCAGCCACAGAAACCTGTCCCCATTACTATGTCCCCTGCTCCCACCAACACAGTTGGGGCCACACTAGTGAAGCTTGGAGTGGGGGCTTGGAGGAGGTTTTTTTTGCATCTCACTTGTGTGGCCCCAACTGACTTTTCTGTGGGTCAGTGACCCCTGACTCAAAACAGGTTCCCTGCCCTTCTCAGAAATAAAGACAATGCAGAAACACTGGAACCCCTCCCTGAGCCCCTCACATACCCCTACCCAAATTCCTGAACCCTCACATCCAGAAGTCTGTGGCTTGCTTAGTACCCTAACCCTACATCTGACCCCAACACTGCCCAGCCTGGAGCCCCCTTCCCGAGCCAGCGTTTCCTTATCCACCTCCTCCTGCATCCACATTTCCTCCCAAAGCTTGCACCTCTCACCCCTTCCCACCCCCAAATCCCTCATTCCCACCCCAGAGCCTACACATCCTATGTCAACCCAGCGAGGGTACAACTAGACTGCAGGAGTTTTTCAGGATTCCGGAGATATCCCAGAAAAACTCTTCTGCATCCAGGGATGCGTTTGTTCTTCCACTTCTTTTCGTGGAAGAGCAAACATGATATTTTGCTCACCCCTATATTCCTCTTTTTTGTTT
Source organism: Rafetus swinhoei (assembly GCA_019425775.1). Lineage (NCBI taxonomy): Eukaryota > Metazoa > Chordata > Testudines > Trionychidae > Rafetus > Rafetus swinhoei. The sequence continues at coordinate 23,451,933 of CM033433.1, forward strand.
TTCCAGACATTTAGTTTTTTAGTTATTTTCTTCTTCTTTACCACAATACGAATTTTACTTTTATTTCATGATTTAATTCAGCAATTTCAGGATCATTTTACATTAGCGTTTACTGCCTGCCTTTGTTTGGGTCACACACTGACGTCACGGTGTGTAAAAATACATTCTTCCCCTGCCGCGTCTGGTGGGGGTGGGGGGAGCTGGGGGTTTAAAGGGGCTATGACCTTTTTTTGTGTGTGGGTTTTTTTTTTTTTTTTTGCTCAACAAAAAATCCTGGCTGCCGGGGCCCCGTGAAACTGTTCGAATTGGGCCCCACACTTCCTAAAGCCGGCCCTGCATGGACGCATGCAAACAAGGCCAAAAAGGGTGGGGGAGAGTCAGGAGTGCTGCCCAATCATGTATAACTTGTACAGGATAGCGAGACCAGGGCAATTGGACCAGAAACAACCTGGTACTAGTGCATCCCATTTTTTATAAGAAAAATTCCAGAGACAGCCCAAAAACTATTAATTAAGCACTTTTGCAATATTTTGGCATAGCAAAATGTTTCCTAAATATTAGCATAATAGGTATCGTACACGATATGCAGTTGATTGGTAGATATTACTGGAATCACCAAGTCTTACTTTGCTATAAATTGGGTTTAGTAAGAAGAATCGATGGGAGGGAATAAGCAGGATTGACCCACAGGTCTTGCTTTCGATGTAAGTAGAAATAATGGAGCCCTTCACACTGGCGACCCCGGTGCCTGGCGTTCAAAGGAACCACGACCTCCTGCCTGGTACTGTAGGTAGCACAGGGATGTAGTATAAGAGAACTAGGCTTAATTATTGTATTATAATAATCTTCTATTTCTTGCTTTTGCATTGCTTTCTGCTGTGTTAATTGCTTTAGAATTTATAGTATTTAAGGTGTAAAGTGTATAGTCATTGGTTTTAAGGCTTGTAAAACTTAACAACTGCATTAACTGCTTAAAGCTTGCAATAAATAAGAAAGGTGTTAAGACTCCCTCGACTGCCCTGGTTTCCCTTGGATCTAAAATAAATCGAACCACAGGACAAAAGGATCGGTAACAAGGCAGTGAATACCATGATGCCACGGTAGAAATCCACGGTACGGCTCCACCTTGAATATTGCAAGCATGTGTGGTTGTCCTATCCCAAAAAAATCTATATTAAGTATGGAAAAGGTGCCGAGAGGGTAATAAAACACAAGGGGCTAGGAAACAGTTTCAAAAGCGGGGAGAAGAAAAACATCAAAATTGTGCAGTTATGGATGGTCTGTGAAATCATGAATGATCATCTACTGCAGGGGTGGGCACTAAAACTGGGCCATTTCACCAGGGTTAGCCCCTGCTGGGCTGCTGCCGCCATATTTACCTGCACCTCCCCTGGTCCTGGAGATCGCAGCTCCCAGTGGCCAGGAATGGTGATCCGTGGCCAAGGGATGCTGTGTTCCCCGTATCTGAGGAGGTGCAGGTAAATATGGTGGGGCCGGGGCCTACAGGGGTTAACCCTCAGAGACCGAACCCAGCCACAGGCCAGTATTTGCCCACCTCTGCCCCAGAAAAACATCCGCCCTTGATTTAAATCTCACCAGAGAAGGAGAATCCACCACTAGACTGGGCAGGTTATTCAGATGGCTCACTCCCCCCTCAGTATCAAAACTGGGAACCTTTGCTGCAGTCTCTGTTTTTCTAGCTTCCACTTCTAGCCATTTCATCGCGTGACATTTCTGTCTGCTGGACCCAGCTCTGTGTTCCCCGGGTAGATACCTACAGGCCCGGATCAAATTACCCAGCCAGCTTCTCTTTGCTTTGCTAAGAGGAGCGTATGGAGACTGTTACTGCAAGGAAACTTCCCAGAGCTTCAGCCGTTCTTGTGGCTCATTTCTGAACACGCCTTAATTTCTCAGTAGCTTTTTTAAGATGCGCGCACAGCAAAACGGGATGTGGGATATCCGCATGTGCCATACAGGGGAGAAAGGACACCTCTTCTTCTAGTAACTATTCCCCTGATCTAGCAGCCAAGAAAGTAGTCAGCCTGTTAGGTCACCCCACCCCACCCCGCACCTGCTGGGTGTGGTTCACTGTGACATGTAGTGGCACTGACACCACCTACTGTGAGTGAGCAAGAATGAGTTCGCTCTACAGCCTCAGCGGGGAGCCAGCTGTTGTTTTGCTCAAGTAGTAGCGGTTCTTAACCTTTTTTCGGTCCACATACACCTTGGTCTCAGCTAAACACATCACGTATCCCTCTGGGTGTGTGACGTAGTGGGGGGGTACCTTGCTGGTTGTTATGCTGGGCAGTGGGCTGTGGGTGACCTCCGCTGGCTGCTGGCTGCAGCACGGCCCAGCAAGGCAGGGGATGAGTCATTATGCAAGGGGGCTTCGGAACTCGTCAGACCAGTTACCTCCCAGGGAGCGGAACAATGGGAAGAAGGCAGGAGTGGAGCCCTGGCTGGGGGGGCAGGGCTGGAAGTTAGCTAGTTAGTTTCTGTCTGGGAGGCAGGGGAGAAGGAGCTAGGGAGGGGGCTGGGATTGTAGGGCCCAGCCAGCCCCCATCTCAAGGGGGGCACTGAAGCCTCCTAGCCCCAGTTCCTGTAACCAGATTACATCTGTGCTGTGCTGTATCCTGGAGAAGCAATAAACTCCCTCTATTCTACTGGCTGGCGGAGTCTGTTCGTGTCACTACGGGGGTGCAGGAGGCAGGGGACCCCAACACGCCGTCACAGGGTGATAATATTTTTTATAATTAAAGTCAATAAATTACCTATACTTAAACATACGTGAATATCATGTACCCCCTGACAGGGCTTCATGCACCCCTTGGGGGTCCATGGACCCTTGGTTCAGAACCCCTGCAATAGAGCCTCATGCCCAGGTTCAATTCTGCCTGTCAGAGGCTCATGTTCTGCTGGTTTTTCACCAGGACCCTGCAGATTTTTTTTTCAAACTCACTTTTCCTTACGACTCATCCTAGAACATCTCACACAAAACACTTTCAAATGCAGATGGTCCCCATTGCCGCTCATATGCTTTACACGGAACAATATTTTTCAGCATTTCAAGGTTGGCGAACCCTTACATGAAAATATGTTCAGAATCCCACTATGGTAGATGTAAAGAATAAAATATTTTATCAGTGACAACAAGAAACCTGAGTAATACAACCACTACATGTGAGCTCAGAAACTTTGAAGCTTTTAATGATCCCAAATTTATTCTAAAAGATGTACTTTCATTGTATCAGAAAAATACAATGTGTAAAAATATCAGTGCCCTACAGCTACCCCTCTCGGATTGCCTTTCATTTTTCTGCCCCCAAATTAGTTGCCAAATAAAGATCTAATTTGCTCTCAGCATCACATAAACCATACAATTGTATGGTAATTTCACAACTCAACCCACAACTTGGATTTTAAATAGAGGATATCTTCAGGAAAGACATCCAGACTCAATGTAAAGACTTCATGTGATGGCATATTTGCCACCTCCCTAATCCCAACCCTAACCCTAACTCAATTGTTAACAGCTCTCATCCTTTAAAACATGCACCTTACCTCTTGTTTCAATGTGTCTAACTTCAGTTTCCAGCCAGGGGAATTTTTTCTGCTAGATGAAGCAGTTTTCAACTCTCAAAAATCTGTTCCCCGCGAAGTCTTCTCTCTACTTGTTCTTCAATAATCTATTTGGATTGAATTTCACTGCTATAATTTTTGCTCCACCTTCCTGTATTCCTTACTAAATTCTTCTTCTATATCTCTTTCATTGAGCAACAACATCAACACAGCAGCCAAAGTGCCACTTACGTGTGCCTTCTAGTGACAGACTCAAGGAACTCAATCCATTCAGTGTAACACAGAGACGTTTCAGAAATGTCTTGGTTGCTCGCATAGCACCTACATGAGGAGTAAATGGGCTCTTCTAACAAAGACATTCAAAATGCCCCACTGAATGGTGGTTGAAACAAGACAAATTCACACTAGACATAAGGTGCACGTTTTAACATTGAAGATAATTAACAATTTACTGAGGATTGTGATAGATTCCTCATAATGGACTGCTTTTAAATTAAAACTGGATTTTTTTCTAAAAGTTCTGCTGTAGGAGTTTTTTTATGTGAAGTTCTTGGCCAGTGTTACACAGGATTTCAGCCTAGGAGATCAAAACGGTCCCTTCTTGTCCATGAAATTGTGAGCCATGGAACATCAAAGCGTAGGAATAGGCGTGCATAGTTATACAGATCTCATCTTTTCAGACTGGCTGTGGTTCAGATGCTGTAATCACAAATGAAATAAACGCCTCTCTCTCATTTTCCGAATTACTCTGTCAGTCTCCGTTGCTCTACCTAGCATGTTGCCTCTACCCATCTGGGAAATAAACTTTGTCTGCATCCATTCTATAAATACGTTTTTTAAAGTAGGATGATTTCATCTGGGCTCTGCCAATACCAGTGGGAAATTACAAATGGAAAAAGTTTCCTAGGATTTGTTGAGCTATGTAAACAAATTGAGTAGAAAAATGGTCATATTCTTTATGGATCACATTTTCAAAAAAACTAAAGATGTTAGGTACAAACCTCCCATGGAATTCAGATGCTCAAATCCCATAGGAATCTTTGGAAATACCACCTGTAATTTTAAAACAGACGTCGGTGATTAATTCAGCTTTTTTGAATTTCCCACTTTTTGATTGTTTTTCATTATTTTTTCCCCCATCAAAGATTGGAAGGATGTTCTGAAAACACACTGGAAAATATTTCCCTTCAACAGTCACCAATTCTTTATCCATTTTGCAAGCACTTCTATGGATTGCATTCTTAAACACAGAGGCTGCGTCTAGACTGGCCAGTTTTTCCGGAAAATCATCCGCTTTTCCGCAAAAACTTGCCAGCTGTCTACACTGGCCGCTTGGTTTTCTGCAAAAGCACTGACGTTCTCATGTACGAAATCAGTGCTTCTTGCGGAAAAGCTTTGACGCTCCCGTTCGGGCAAAAGTCCTTTTTGCAAAAAACTGTTGCGCAAAAGGGCCAGTGTAGACAGCTAGCTAAGACTTTTGCGCAAAAGCAGGTTAAACGGAAAAAAGCGGTTTGGATGCTGGAAGACCCCGTAGGAGCCCCGGACTTCCTGGTAACCCGAGCTCTTTAAAGTAGCTGCAGGCTGCTGAGCGCACGTGGCAGGAGCGTGCCTCAGACCTCTGGCCTGAGGTCTGCCACGTTGCCCCTGCCGTGCCCAGCAGCCACCTTGCAGCCCAGCATGGCCGCTCTGGGCGCTCAGCCACCCGCACCCCAAGCGCAGGAGGCCCCCAGGGGCTGCAAAAGGAGAGCCCCCTCCTGGAGATCGGGGGAGCTGGAGACCCTCCTGGACCTGTGGGAGGAGGAGGAGGGCCTCCATGAGACCCGGTCCCAGCACCGCAACGCCGACATCTTTGGCCGCATGGCCCAGGCGCTAGCCCAGCAGGGACATCCAGCCTGGAACCTGGAACAGGCTAAGGTGAAGGAGCTGCACCTGGGCTATGTGCGGGCCAGCGAGGGCCGGAGGCAGGACCAGACACCTGCCCCCACTATGACCGGCTGCATGCCATCCTGGGCCAGCCAGCCCGCAAGCCCCGGACGTGCCCGTCGACAGCAGTGGCGCCCCGTCACCAGGACCACCGAGGCGGGGGAAGGAGACAACAGCAGTGCGTCGGAGGATGAGGCCAGCACTGCCACCCAGCAGGCCCCCTCCAGCAGCCCTGACGTCTCCGCGCATCCTCCAAGGCCGGGGAAGGATCCACCGGTGAGTCTTGCACTTTGCACTCACAAGGGCGGGGGGCGGGGGGGAAGCCAGGTGCCCGGAGGGGGAGAGGATGTCACTCAGGCCACGTGAGCTGCACGCTGTGTAGCATTAGGCAGGAAGCAGCATGTGCAACCACGTGCAGCCTGGTGACCGAGCAGCATGTGGCCGCGGCAGGCAGCTGCAGGGCACGCCTGGGACCATGCTGCTCACACACATTCGGCGGAACCAGGGGAAGGGTGGACGCCGGCTGGAACCAGCCAGGGCCCCAGGGCTCAGGCCAGAGCCCGCACCTCTGCAAGGGTGCAACACGGAGAACGGCACACTGTCCCATGCCTCACTGTGAGGCACAGCCAGCTGCTCCTGGGTAAACTGCAGCATCACAGCCCTGTGAACGTGGCCCCACTGAGCCCTCGCCTGCTCCCGGTGCCTTGGCTGGCTCCCCGAGGGAAGTCCCCACTGCGGCCACACATGTCCCTGGGCTACGTGTGTGAGGGATAGTGGGAGGGAGAAGGAGGAGAAGCGCTCGGGCCGCCCCTAGGGCCGCCTGAGTTTTGCTGCAAGGATGGGACACTCCCCAGTCACTCTCCTGGTTCCATCCAGGAAATATCCCATGCAATGGGGATCTGAGAGCCCAGACCACGTCTGCCAGATGTGCTCCCAGGCACTGTGTGGGGATGCATCTCGCTCCCTGTCAAACACCAGTGATTAGCCCAAAGCCTCACAGCCTCCACCAGCAGGGAGTTCCACAGGTTAACGCAACACAAGCGCCCTCCTGCCCTCCACGGGGCCAGGACACAGACCGGTGGTTACAATACATGGAGGAGGACCCTACTCCAGGGGCGGTCCTCCTTGCAAACATACAACACGGGGGCCAAGGGGGGAACCGAGTGGGCCCAAGCCACACTACTGTGGTGTCCCCTGGGCTCAGGGGTGGAGGGCATGAGGTGTGGGGACAGTGGCCGGCCTGCCTGACTGACCCATCCTTTCTTCTCTTCCCTGCAGCGGGACCAAGCACAAGCTGGGGACCCTCCAGTCCGGCAGCAGCGGCACCCCCAGCTGCCCGACCACGGAGGCAGAGGCTCCGCCACTGGGACCAGCTCCTTCGGCGCCATGTGGAGGCTACGTGTGTGAGGGATAGTGGGAGGGAGAAGGAGGAGAAGCGCTCGGGCCGCCCCTAGGGCCGCCTTCCAGGCCCAGTGCATCTGCATAGCGGATTCCATAGCCACCCTCACTGCCCACATAGCCCATGCCATCCATTATGGCATGGCCTTACCACACGCCACCGCCATCCCTCCTGCCCCTGCAATGCCCCCTCCTGCAATGTCCCCTCCTGCAATAGCCCCTCCTGCCCCTGCTCCTGCTCCTGCTCCTGCCCACCTCCCCATGCAGCCTGCCCCGACGAGGCCTGCCCCCCATGTGCAGGTCCGCCCCAGGAGCGGCGGTTGCAGGGGCCACCCCTCCCAGGAGTAGCTCCTCCCCTCCCAGTTGAAGGTCTGAAGGTCTCCTCCCCTCTCCCCTTGTAAATAAAAACATACAAGTTTTCAGTTGAAACCAAAAACTGTGTGGTTATTGTGTTACTGGAGGTAACTGTAATAAATGATTTGAGATGCCAATTAGCCAACTAAATTTTAGAGGATTACAAAATCGGACACCAAATTCTGTATCTATCACGGTCGTTCCTTAAGTGGTCATTGGTTTGTGGTGCATAAATAAATACTGACACTTTTAAGTAAAATGTAAACCACAACTATATTAACATAGATAACAAACAAGCAAGAAAGGTTAAAAAACACACACAAAAGAATATGTACATAGTCGAGACGCAGGGGACGATTGTAGTGTTGCTGGCAACCTCAATCCTTTGGTCCTTCTGGGCCTTGGGAGAGGAACAGCCAGGAGATCCCTCGATGGAAGACGACGGCGAAGCTGGCAACCTCAATCCTTTGGTCCTTCCGGGCCTCGGGAGAGGAACAGCCAGGAGATCCCTCGAAGACGACTGGAATCGGGTACGCTGACTCGAGCCTTCCGCACGAACCACGAATCCTCTTCCTGTTCTTCGGGACAGCTCGGACAGGCGATGGTGGCCTAAACCCTAGCCTAAACTAAAAGAAAAACCCTAGCTACGTCCGGCGCACCCGACGAACATTCACGATGACGGCCGATGTGCTTGGGACCGACGCTTTACAATTGGGAGAGGTAAGGGGAGGGGAAGGGGAAGGGTAGGGGATGGGAGGGAGTCGTATGGGGAGACCGAGGCGACCCTACTATGGGGCTTGTGCGAACATGCCCGTCAGGGCCTCTCGAATGCGCACCCCATCCTGGTGTGACTGGCGGATGGCAGCTGTGTGGGGCTGTTCAAACATCTGTGCCTCGGCTGCCATCCATGCAGGGAGGAAGACCTCCCCACACTGCTCCACAATGTTGTGGAGCACGCAGCACGCAGCCAGTACCTCTGTTGCATTCCGCTCACCCATCTCGAGACGGGTGAGCAAACAACGGAAGCGGGCTTTTAAACGGCCGAAGGTGCACTCCACCTGATTTTGGGCCCTGTTGAGGCGGTCGTTGAACCGGGCCCGGTTCTGGTCCGGCCGCCCCGTGTAGGGCTGCATTAGCCAGGGTAGCAGGGGGTAGGCCGCGTCCCCGATGATGCAGATGGGCATAGGCACATCCCCGACAGTCAACTCCCACCGGGGAGGTAGGTGCCCGCCTCCAGCCTGCGAAACAGTCCGGAGTTGTGGAGGATGCGGGCGTCGTGTGCCCTGCCGGACCAGCCCGTGTAGACATCCAGGAAGCGGCCCCGGTGGTCCACGAGGGCCTGGAGAACAATAGAGCAGTACCCCTTCCTGTTCATGAAATGGGCTGCTTGATGCTCCGGGGCCCGGATGGGAATGTGGGTTGCATCCAGGGCTCCCCCACAGTTGGGGAACCTGAGGGCAGCGAAGCCGGCCAGCGTAGTGTCCACGTCGCGCAGGCGGATCACTCTAGGGAGCAGGACATCATTGATGGTGTGGACGACCAGCAGAAGGGTGCAGAGAAACACAAGGGAACACATCACATAAGGCAGGGGTGAGCGTGCACTCCCTTGGGCCCCCCCCCGTGATTCCCTCTGTCCTCACGCACGCACACAGACACACACATGCACACGCACGCACACACACCAGGGCCCCCTCGCGCCATGGCCCCCCCACCAGCAGGCCTGTGCAAGGGAGGGACGGCCCAAACCCCTGGGTGACGCAGCCTGGGGTCTTGGCTGCCCCTGGGCATGGAGTGCAGCACCCTCCCCCCACCCCACTCCCCACTCCCCCTGGGACTTACCTCCATGACGATCACACCGACGGTGGATCTTCCCACCCCGAATTGCTGTGCCACCGATCGGTAGCTGTCCAGGGTGGCCAGCTTCCATAGCGCGATGACGACCCTCTTGTTCACGGGGATGGGTGCACGCAGCCGGGTGGTGGCTCTCTGGAGCGCGGGGGTCAGCCAGGCACAGAGCTCCAGGCACGTCCACTTTTGCATGTGGAAATTCGGAGCCATTGCAGGTCGTCCCATTGCCCAAGCACCAGCCGGTCCCACCAGTCTGTACTGGTGTCCAGTCTCCAGAGTCGCCTCTCCACCCTGGGGTGGGGATGCCACAGGGAATCCATGGCCTCCCTGGTGAGGGAGTCCAAGGCGATCTGTGCCTCCTGGTCCTGGAACACGAGGGCACCAGCCTGGAGCACCAGCTGCAGGCACTCGAAAATGGCTGACAGGGGCCAGAGCAGGCACATGGCCACCCCTGGTTCCATGGCAGACAAAGCAAGGCACAAGAAACCAAAACCAGGAAAAAGCACTAGGGGGCAAAAGGCAGTGGTGTCCAAAAGGCAGAGGGCAACCACCAAACCTGCTATGGCTGACAGTCCCTGCAAGAGGTCCTAACGCACGGAGCAGGAGACAAACGGCTGTCCGGCGAGACCCCTTTAAGCACGTGTCTGAACGGAGCTCCAGCCCCGCCCCCGGAAAGGGCTGGTGCCCTTTTGCCCTCTTCAAAATGGTTCCAGGCTTCTGCTTTTGTGCAAAAGCGTGCCGCCAATCTAGACGCGCTTTGCGCAAAAGCGCCGTTCTAACGATAACTCGGGACCAATTTTTAACAGAAAACTTTTCCGTTAAAAGCATTTGCGGAAAATCATGCCAATCTAGACACAGCGAGACTGTAGGAGTTGTAGCAATGACTGTGTGTGAGGGTAGCTGTGTGAATGAAGGTGTTCAGTGACATTGCAACTGAAAAAAATATTTCAGGTTGAAACAAACATTAATTTACTTTTGTGAAAGCAATAGTAAAAACAAACAAATCTCCCAAAACTCTTCTTAGATCAAATTCACCCCTGAAATGCATTGCTTCAATTTTTACTATTTCAGAATGTTTCTAGGTACTCCATGTAAGAAGCAACACTCAGTTTCACACATACTGAATGGGAAGTGACTCACAAGTAATGGACCACAAGCCAAATATAAGCCAGCAGTGTGACACTGAAAACATGATTCTGGGATGAATTAACAGGAGTGTTGTGAGCAAGATACCAGAAGTCATTCTTCTGCTCTACTCTGTGCTGAGTAGGCCTCAGATGGAGTATTGTGTTCAGTTCTGGGCACCACATTTCAGGAAAGAATTGGAGAAATTGGAGACAGTCCAGAGAAGAGCAACAAGAATGATTAAAGGGCTAGAGAACATGAGCTATGAGGGAAGACTGAAAGAATTGGGCTTGTTTAGTTTGGAGAGGAGAAGAAAGGGAACATGATAGCGGTTTTCAGGTATCTAAAAGTGCGTCACAAGGAGGAGGGGGAAAAATTGTTCTCCTTGGCCTCTGAGGATAGAACAAGAAGCAATGGGCTTAAACTGCAGCAATGGAAGTTTAGGTTGGACATTAGGAAAAATTTCCTAACTGTCCTGTTGGTTAAACACTGGAATAAGTTGCCTAGGAGGTTGTGGAATCTCCATCTGGAGATATTTAAGAGCAGGTTATATAGACACCTGTCAGGGATTGTCTAGATGGTACTGGGTCCTGCCGTGAGGGCAGGGGACCAGACTCGATGACCTCTCGAGGTCCCTTCCAGTGCTAGTGTTCTATGAATAAGGGGTTGGTGTGAGGACATTGGAACAGCCTGGGACAAGACTCTCCCAATATGTGAACTGGCTTTAATTAGGAACGGAACAATTTTCCCCATTGGGGGAAGCAAAAGAGACAATTAGACAAGGCACATGGAATGCAAGTGCCTCTATGCAAGTCCCGCTGGGCATTGTTAGCTCCAAAGCTCTGGAGACAAAACCAGTCAACTGGGGAAAGGCTGGTGCTGTGTAGTTGTGAAAAGTGTGAAGACATCAGAGGATACAAACTTCAGGAAGCGCTGAGTAGAGTACCAGAGGGGCCAGGCTGTGATTGCTCTGCTGGGGCAAATGGCAAAGAACGGGGCAGACAGTCCCCCAAACTGTTAGTCTGATATTTAGCTTGTCCAAACTGGGGAGCAAAAAGCTTCTGCAGGACTTTTCTGGGTGGCCAGGAGCCAGAAATACAGTTCCCTTAAAGCAGTGGTCACCAACCAGTAGATTGGGTTCTATCAGTAGATCTTGCAGCCTCTAACAGGATCCTGACTTGTCTGGCTGGGAAGCTATCAAGTGCTGGCACTGAAGTTGTTCCTCCACCCACAGTGTGTTCCTGGAATCAGTGTGTTATTTCTTGAGAGCCAGCGCAGACTTCGCCAGCCACACAGAGATTTGCTTTAGGGTTCAAAGTTTCTCCCCTCTCCGGGACTTTGCCTGTGAGACTAGACGTTTGCATCTGCTGGTGTGATCCAGAAATAGACCAAACACCAACCTCCCTCGCCGGTGACGTTCCCCGCTGGGATCGCGCGAGTGGGGAGGCGGCCCCTCCCCACAGCAGGCTATACAGCGCAGCAGAGAAGATTTTCCACAATTGGAGCAGGGCTGAGGCATGGGGCGCATCACCGGACAGGGAGAAGGAGCCTCGGTCGCTGCTCTGGGCTCTGACGTTCCAGTGAGCGGGCCCGGGGCGCAGGGGAACGCGCCGGGCAGAGCAGATGGACGGAGGAACCTGCCTCTGGCCCTGACACGCTGCGTGTCAAGGTGAGAGCCGGGATCCCGTTTCTGCCCGACCTGCCTTGAAGGTAAATCCACCTTTTCCTCCCTGCTCCCTGATGCTTCAGGGTTCTGAAGCAACGTGCGTTTGATAGGACACTAGTGGGGATGGGGCACTGGGCGCTGGTCTTTCACAGCTCCCCGGCCCCAAAGGCGAGGATTTCAGATCAGCAAAGAGCTTTCAGATCACATCTTTCGTTTCTCCCATCACCCTGGTATCTGGGCACTGCACTCTCTGGAAGGTGTCTCTCCTGCCCCATCCCCCTGCGGTACTATGAGACCAGTTTGGCAGATGGGCACACGGCTTTGGGCAGCTAATGGTGTGAAGTCAATGGGTGCATGGTGTGACGGCGCGTTGGGGTTTTCCCGTCCCCTGCACCCCTGTAATGGCACGGACAGACTCCACCAGCCAGTAGAATAGAGGGAGTTTATTGCTTCTCCAGGGTACAGCACAGCACAGATGTCATCTGGTTACAGGAACCGGGCTTAGGATGCCTCAGCCCCCCTTGAGATGGGGGAGACTGGGCCCCTACATTCCAACCTCTTTCCCTAGGCTCTCTCCTCCATGATCCCAGACAGAAACTAACTAACTCACTTCCAGCCCTGCCTTCAGCCAGGGCTCCACTCCTTCTTCCCATTGTTCCGCTCCTGGGAGATAACTGGTCTGATGAGTTTCAAGCCCCTTGCATAATGACTCATCCCCTGCCTTGCTGGGCCGTGCTGCAGCCAGCAGCCAGTGGAGACCACCCACAGCCCAAGCCCAGCAACCAGCAAGGCACCCACACTACGTCACACATGGTATCTCCCCCACTCTGGCATTGAGCCCCATTCTGAGACAGTGATGGAGCCTTGCTAATTGGCCCAGTGAATCCTAGACAGAGCTGGGAACAAAGCTGGGACGGGATTCATAGAATCATAGAACACTAGAAGTGAAAGGGACCTAGAGAGGTCATCGAGTCCAGTCCCCTGCCCTCATGATAGGACCCAGTACTGTCTAGACCATCCCTGATAGACATTTATCTAACCTATTCTTAAATATCTCCAAAGATGGAGATTCCACAACCTCCCTAGGCAACGTATTCTAATGTTTATCAACCCTGACAGTTAGGGACTTTTTCCTAATGTCCAGCCTAAACCTCCCTTGCTGCAGTTTAAGCCCATTCTTCTTGTCCTCCTATCCTCAGATACCAAGGAGAAATTTTTTTCTCCCTCCTCCTTGTGAAACCCTTTTAGATACCTGAAAACTGCTCTCATATCCCCTCTCAGTCTTCTCCTTTCCAAACTAAATAAGCGCAATTCTTTCAGTCTTCCCTCATAGCTCATGTGCTCTAGACCTTTAATCATTCTTGTTGCTCTTCTCTTGACCCTCTCCAATTTCTCCACATCTTTCTTCAAATGTGGTGCCGAGAACTGGACACAATATTCCAACTGAGGCCTAATCAGCACAGAGTAGAGCAGAAGAATGATCTCTGGTGTCTTGCTTGTAACACTCCTGTTAATGAATCCCAGAATCATGTTTGCTTTTTTTGCAGCAGCATCACACTGCTGACTCATATTTAGCTTGTGATCCACTATGACCCCTAGATGGCTTTTTGCAGGACTCCTTCGTAGACAGTCGTTTCCCATTCTGAATGTGTGAAATGGATTATTTCTTCCTAAGTGGAATACATTTCATGTGTCCTTATTAAACTTCATCTTATTTCCCTCAGACCATTTCTCCAGTTCATCCAAATCATTTTGAATTATGACCCTATCCTCTAAAGCAGTTGCAACCTCCCAACTTCGTAGCATCTGCAAACTTAATATGCGTACTCTCTATAACAATATCTAAATTGTTGATGAAGATATTGAACAGAAACAGTCCCAAAACAGACCTCTGCAAGACTCCTCTTGTTCTGACCTTCCAGCAGGATTGTGAACTGTTAATAACTGCTTTCTGAGAATGATTATCCAGACAGTTATGTACCCATCCTATAGTAGGCCTGTCTAAGCTGTATTTGCCTAATTTATTGATAAGAAGATCATTCAAGACTGTGTCAAATGCCTTACTAAAGTCTAGGTATACTACATCCATCACTTCTCCCTTATCCACAAGACTCATTATGCTATCAAAAAAGGTGTCAGATTAGTTTGACATGATTTGTTCTTTACAAATCCATGCTGGCTGTTACCTAACACCTTATTATCATCCAGGTGTTTGCAGATTAACTCTTAATTGCTTGCTCCATTATCTTTCCTGGCACAGAAGTTAAAGTGACTGGTCTGTTGTTTCCTGGGTTGTTCTTATTTTCCTTTTTATAGATGAGCACTAGATTTGCCCTTTTCTAGTCTTCTGGAATCTCTCCTGTCTTCCATGATTTTCAAAGATGATAGCTAGAGGCTCAGATACCTCCTCTATCAGCTCCTTGAGTATTCTAGGATGCATTTCATCAGGTGACTTGCAGACATCTAAGTTTTCAAGTGATTTTTAACTTAATATTTTATATTTTATATTCTAAACCCACCCCCTTGCCACTAGTATTCACTATGTGAGGCATTCCTTCATCATCAGACTTCTCGGTGAAGACCGAAACAAAGAAGTCATAAGAACAGAAGGATGGCCATACTAGGTCAGACCAAAGGTCCATCCAGCTCAGTATCCTGTGTGCCAACAGTGGCCAAAGCCAGGTGCCCCAGAGGGAGTGAACTGAACAGGTAATGATCAAACGATCTCTCTCCTGCCATCCATCTCCACACTCTGACAAAGAGAGGCTAGGGACACCATTCTGTAACCATCCTGGCTAATAGCCATTCATGGACTTAACCTCCATGAATTTATCTAAGTCATTAAACACCTCTGCCATTTCCCAGTTTCCTTTTACTGTTTCTCCCTCCTTACTGAGCAGTGGTCCTACCCTGTCCTTGGTAGTCTTCGTGCTTCTAATATATTTATAGAAAGTCTTCTTGTTTCTTGTTACGTCTATAGCTAGTTTGAGCTCACTTTATGCCTTTGTCTTTCTGATCTTGCCCTGCATACCTGTAGGCTGTGTCTACATTGGCAAGATTTTGCGCAAAAAACATGCTGCCTGTCTACACTGGCGGGAGTTCTTGCACAAGAACACTGACGCTCTAATGTGTGAAATCAGTGCTTCTTGCGCAAGAACTATGATGCTCCCACTCAGGAATAAGCCCTCTTGCGCAACTGTTCTTGCGCAAGAGGCCAGTAGACAGGCAACATGAATTTTTGCAAGAAAGCCCGATGGCTAAATTTCTTGTGGGAGAGCATCTACAATGGCACAGATGCTTTTGCGCAAAGCACATCTCTTGCGCAAAAGCACATGCCAGTGTAGACGCTCTCTTGCGCAAATACTTTAACGCAAAAACTCTTGCGTTAAAAGTATTTGCGCAAAATCTTGCCAATGTAGACGTAGCCGTAGTGTTTGCTTATATTCATCCTTTGTAATTTGTCCCAGTTTCCACCCTTTATATGACTCCTTTCTGATTTTTAGATCATGCAAGATCTCCTGGTTAAGCCAAGGAGGTCTTATGCTGTACTTTCTATTTTTCCTATGCAACTGAATAGTTTGCTTTTGGGCCCTTCATAATGTCCCTTTGAAAAACTGCCAGCTCCCTTCAGTTGTTTTTCCCCTTAGTGTTGCTTTCCGTGTGACCTTACCTTCCAGCTCTCTGAGCTTACCGAAATCTGCCTCCCTGAAATCCATTGTCTCTATTTTGCTGTTCTCCCTTCTACCATCCCTTAGAATCACAAATTCTATGATTTCAGGGTCACTTTCACCCAAGCTGCCTTTCACTTTCAAATTCTCAACCAGTTCCTCCCTGTTGGTTAAAATGAAATCTAGAACAGCTTCTCCCCAGTAGCTTCTTCAACCTTCTGAAATAAAAAGTTGTTTTCCATGCAGTCCAAGAACTTACTGGATTGTCTGTGCTCTGCTGTGTTAGTTTCCCAACTAACATCCCACGGCCAAGGCAGCCCTGCAAACACCAGGCCCACTTCGTCCCACTTGGCACTCCCTCAATGCGGTGAAGTGAGTGTCCTTCCCTGTCTGGCAGCCCTCGCTGGGCCATGGAGAGGGGGCAAGGTGAGGCAGGGAGCCCAGAGCTGAGATTCGCTGCTGTCTTAGGCCAGGGAGGAGAGGTTGGCTGGTGCCAGCCTGGCAGAAATGGCCTTTTCCCCAATCTCATGGACTAAGCTTCAATTTTATATTTCCCTCATTTTTAACCAGTTTAATTATTTGTGCTTGTGGGGAACCCAGCTGGGGCGGGGGGGAAGTGGTAGGTCAGCACCAGCAGTGGATCTGTGGTGAGATACCACCCATGACAGCAGAGACACAGTAGCCCTCTGCAACACCGAGGATGGCAAGACATGGGGGAGGGCAGGTGCAGGGATGGTGATTGCTTTGTCCCAGGGTCCATCCATATCTCAGGCTAGGAGGAGGAGGCGGCTCCAGGCCCCTGATCATTTTGGTTGCCCTCCGCTGGTCTCTCTCCAATGTGCCCACATCCTTTCTGTCAGGGGGCTTAGACCAGGCTGCAAAAATCACAGGACAGGAGGGCAGGTCACTGCCATTTCCCACCTAGTTCACAGGGGGTTTTTGACACACACACCCGGTAGCGTATGAGCTGTTTTGTGAGCCGGAGAGATTCTTGAGGGTTTAACTTTTGAGACACTTGCACCTCCCCACCCAGACGTGTGTGGGACAAAGGGCAAAGCGACATGGTGCCACGTTTCCCACCACAAGGGGGGCTGCAGACCCATGAGGCAGCCATGGGTCAGGGCTCACAGTGTGACAGGGGTCAGCAGGATGGGACGTGTGAGCGCGCACTGCCTGACTGCCCTACGTCCGTGTCTCAGAGCCAGGCATAGCAGCCACACGGGAGGGGCAAGAGAGGTTGGCAGGGAGGTAAAACCATCAGTGACCAGAGAAGGGGTGACCCCTGACCCACGCAGCCTCCTTCCTGCCCCTCCCAAGGGGGGCCAAAGTGGTGGGATGAAGACTCTGACTTACCCCTCTCGCCAATGGAACATGACGTCTAGTGGGTGTGATCAGGGTGTGCATGGTTGGCATCTGTGGAGGAGACGGGGGGAGTGGGAATGGGGTTGCTAATGGGGCACTGGGAACAGGGACCCAGGCAGGGCTCTGCATGATTGGAGCCTGGGTACAGAGCAGAGGGACAGGGGAGCCCATCGGTGTGTGTGGCTGGGGGTTGCAGGAAGGGGTCTATTGGGTGTAGCACTGTAATTGGGGAGAAGAAAACTATCGGCTCACAGAAATGCACCCAACAGTTGAGTGGGGCTTGAAAATCCACCTGCTTGGACGCTGGCCCCAATACGAATCTCAGTGTCTGCACTTCAGACTGTGCCCTGCTGCTTTCTGCCTAAAGGAGCGGAACCAGGGTGAAGGGAAGCACCTCACACCGGCCTTTACGGGTCCCAGGCCTGGTTGCTTGGTTTGTTCTCACCTGGAGCACCCTGTCAAATATCCCCTCCTGGCCCATCTCCCCAGTGGAACGGCCCCTTCCTCGTTCGGCTTTTAGCCACCAGGCAGTGATGGGAGTGACTGTCTGAGCTGGTATCTGTCGCATCTGTCAAGGGGTCTGTACTCCCTGTCTGAGACCAAAGCCGCCGCAGGGTTTGAGTGTATGGCGCTGGCTCTCAAGACACTCCCCAGGGTGCAGAGACACAGTCTGTTTCACCTGCGCTCTGCTCAGATATCAAATCTGTCCCGGGGCCAAGAGACGGTGATTCCCTTCCCCGCCCTCCATTCCCTACTCTGCTACTGTGCCAGGGCCAGAAGAGGGAGGTGATGAAGACAAGACTGCCATATTGCAATGAATGTTAGCTGTTGCTCACAGTGTCCCTCTTTCTGTCCCACAGACACACCCCATGGCAAGGCAGAGACAAGGAAACCAAACATCCCTCACAGGATTTATCCTCCTGGGATTCGGGGAGCTTCCTGGCCTGCAGATTCCTCTCTTCCTGCTCTTTCTCATGATCTACCTGGTGACCATGGCCGGGAACATCCTCATCCTGGCACTGGTTGTGGCCAATCGGCACCTTCACACCCCCATGTACTTCTTCCTGGGCAACTTGTTCTTCTTGGAGATTTGCTACAGCTCCACCCTCCTGCCCCCGGCTCCTGGCCGGGCTCCTGACTGGGGACTGGACAATTTCCTTTACTGGGTGTCTCACACAATATTACTTCTTCGGTGCTCTGGCAGCCTCAGAATGCCTCCTCCTATCTGTGATGTCCTACGACCGGTATCTAGCCATATGCAACCCACTGCACTATGCTGCCCGGATGAGTGGCAGGTCTTGCCTCCAGCTTGCTGGGGGGATCTTGGATGGGCGGCTTCATTGCTTGTAGTATAACCACAGTGTCAATAACCCAGTTAACCTTCTGTGGCCCTAATGGTATTGACCATTTCTTTTGTGACTTTATTCCCCTTGTAAAACTCTCCTGCAATGACCCTCTACTGATGGACACGTTGGCATTCACAGTCACCTTGATTTTCTCACTGGTCCCCTTCCTGCTCACCTTGGGGTCCTACATCTGCATTATCAGCACCATCCTCAGAGTTCGCTCCACCACCGGGAGGCAAAAGGCCTTTTCCACCTGCTCCTCCCACCTCATTGTGGTGAGCTTTATTATGGAAGTATCCTGACTGCCTACATGTTCCCGACCACTGACCTCCTGAGCCACTTCAAGAAAGTTCTCTCCATCTCCTACACCATCCTGACACCCTGATCAATCCACTCATCTACGCCCTGAGAAACAGGGAGGTCCAGGGTCCCTGTGCAAAGCTTGCAGGGATTTAAGGTTTACAAGGTCCTGGCCCATTGGTTTGCTTAGGTGAAAATGAAATAGCTGTGATATACGCAGGGTAGGGCCAGAATCAAAGCTACAAAATAGAAGGTTCTATTTCCACTTGTGTCTGTGAACTTCCAGAGTGACAGCCCTGGGAGCAATGCCAATGCCACCGGGAAGTACAAATAGGCTTCAGGGGACATGAATTGGTGGCTACTCGAAATCAAAAGACATGGGGAGACTGAGCTCGAAGAGAGGTGCCGGTGTTGCTCACCCAACTGTGGTGTGTTCTGCGCCAATAGCCACCCCAGCAGACTGCATGTGACTGGGTCAAGAAGACACTAGGCTGCAGGTCAGTAGCAGCAGCGCTCGTCCAGATGTACATGAACACCTACAACCCGCAACTTAAACCTGTCCAACACATTATCAATAAACTACAACCTATACTGCAACATGATACTAAACTCCGAGAGGCTCTGGGAGACAGACCCATAGTCTCCTATAGACAACCACCTAACCTCAAGATGATTCTTACCAACAACCACAGGACATACCACACTAATACCAACCCTGGAACCTTCCCTTGCAACAAACCCCGTTGCCAGCTTTGTCCACATATTCACTCTGCTGATACCATTATTGGACCTAACTAATTGAGTTATAAGATCAAGAACACATATTCCTGCTCATCCAGAAATATAATTTATGCTATCATGTGCTGAAAGTGTCCGTCTGCTATGTACATTGGACAAACGTCTCAGACACTTTGCCAAAGAATCAATGCCCACAAAACAGATATTAGACAGGATCACAAAGAAAAACAGTTTCTTGCCATTTCAACCAGAAAGGGCATTGTCTAAACGACTTGATTACCTGCATCCTGCTTCAAAGACCTTTTAACACCAGACTTGAAAGAGAATCCTCTGAACTGTCATTCATGCTTAAATTCGACACTTTACGCCTAGGTCTAAACAAAGACATTAATTATTTTACCCATTACAAAGATAGCTTCCCCAATTATCATCTCTAATATCATTAGCTCACAGACATTTACCTCCCCCCCCACATCCTCCTTCTGTTCTGAAATTTGATTTGTCCTTTTCATATGTGTTCATTTTTTTGATTGTATCCTTTGGTATATATGGTTGTGCCAATTTTCTTCCACTATTTGATCTGAGGAAGTGGGTCTGGCCCATGAAAGCTCATGACCTAATAAACCATCTTGTTAGTCTTTAAAGTGCTACATAGTCCTGTTTTTTGTCTCAGAGAACAGACTCAGATAAAATATGAAGGCACCTGAGTCAGGTTTATTGTCAAACGAAGTATATTAATAGTCATCAGTAGCCAGATGGCTTCTGATCCCCTATGCATTTGTACCTATGCACCCGGCTCAGTCAATAGTATGGATTTACTATTGCCCCTAAGACAGTCAAAGGCTACATCTACACTGGCATGATTTTGCACAAGAACTCTTTTGCGGAAGAGTTCTTGTGCAAAAACTCTTCCAGAAGAGAGCGTCTACATTGTCATGTGCTTTTGCGCAAGAGCATACATGCCAGTGTAGATGCTCTCTTCCGCAAGACAGCTCTGATGGCCATTTTAACCATAGGGCTTTCTTGCACAAGAAATTCATGTTGCCTGTCTACACTGGCCTCTTGCGCAAGAACAGTCGCACAAGAGGGCTTGTTCCTGAGTGGGAGCATCATAGTTCTTGTGCAAGAAGCACTGATTTCATACATTAGAACGTCAGTGTTCTTCCGCAAGAACTCGCGGCCAGTGTAGACAGGCAGCAAGTTTTGGTGCAAATGCGGCCGCTTTTTGCGCAAGATCGCGCCAACGTAGACACAGCCAAAGAGTTAAATCGAAGTAGCCCAACATTTATAGACAGAGATAAACAACTCTAGGTATCATTTTTATGCATTAATTACGCATTTGGTACTTCCTCTTGTACTTTCCTCCCCAAGCATTCACTACCGGTTATCCTGCTTTCACTTCTGTTGTTTCAAATGGTTTTATCCTGTGCTAAGTTTGGGGTGTCCTTGTACCCAGGGCCGGAAGGAGGCATGGGCAAGCCGGGCAGCTGCCCAGGGCGCCAACCGATGAGGGGCGCCTGATGGCAGCTGGAAGGGGCGCGCAGCGTCCCTTACAGCTGCCATCACGAGCCACGCGCCTGGCTCCCGCAGTGCTGGCCCGCTCACATCCCCGCGGCGCCGACCAGCAGTGCCCTTCCTCCCACGGCTGCGGGGCCCTGCACGGCCCGGCATGCGCGCCAGCAGCGCTGACTGGACCAGGCTGGGCAGCGCATGCGCCGTGCACCCCGGGGACGGGCCCCGGGTTGCACGCCAGCAGCCGTGACTGGCCTGCGCATGAGCCGAGCGCCTCAGGGGGCGGGCCCGCACTCCCTGGGGGGGCGGGCCCGCACTCCACGGGCGGGCCCGTGCATGCGCCCTGCGCCCAGGGGCAGCGCCGCGCACCCGGGCCAAGGGCGCCAAAAGGGCTCAGGCTGGCCCTGCTTGTATCATGCTGAGGGAGGCTACGTCTACATTGGCAAGATTTTGCGCAAATACTTTTAAAGCAAGAGTTTTTGCATTAAAGTATTTGCGCAAGAGAGCGTCTACACTAGCATGTGCTTTTGCGCAAGAGATTTGCTTTTGCGCAAAAGCATCCATGCCAGTGTAGACGCTCTCTTGCACAAGAAAGCTCCGATGGCCATTTTAGCCATCAGGCTTTCTTGTGCAAGAAATTCATGCTGCCTGTCTACACTGGCCTCTTGCGCAAGAACAGTTGTGCAAGAGGGCTTTTTCCTGAGCAGGAGCATCATTCTTGCACAAGAAGCACTGATTTCACACATTAGAACATCAGTGTTCTTGCAAGAACTCCCCACCAGTATAGACAGGCAGCCGCTTTTGCACAAAATCATGCCAATGTAGACGCAGCCGGAATGTATTAATGTATTTCTTGTGCTTTTTAGCAGAACTAGCAGTTCAAGTGTGGAGAGACACTGACTTGCAGGCAAACATCTGCTTTTAACAACGCCTGTCTGTTACTCATAGTATAACTCTAGCTTACTTTGATTCATGCTCCAGGCTCTTTCTTTCTCCTGACCTACACACATAACTGGAATATTGGTATTGAAGAGCACAGGTTGCTTAGGAAGGGTCGGCAACAGAAGTTTCCTTCTCACTGTCACAAGAGGGAAACTCCTCAGCGGGCAGGTCTGGGCAGGTCTGTGTCTGGGCACAGACTGAGGCTCCTGGAACCATGGGATGGTATTTAATGAGAACCCCTGGACAGGGATTTGCATGCGGTTCCTCTGGTGGGTATAAGCAGTGATGGGGGTGAGCGCTAGTGCATAGGGAAGTCCCTTTGTGGACACATCTCCCTTTGCAACCCACAAGACCCTGTCAGATCAGTTCACATGACAGGAGGTGGCTGTGAAGGGCAGAAGGGGAGGCCAGAGAACAGGCCACTGGGCTGGCACCCTGCGGAACCTGCTTGGCCTGGGATCTGAGGCCTCCACCAAGTTCACCTCCTGGAGGTGCATGTGATGGGACAGGGAGATGCAGGTGGAGGCCCAGAGGCAGAACTGCCCCCAGAGAACCATGGCTGCAGGATGTCCAGTCCCCTGGCTGCTTTTTATAGATAAAATTCCTTATTGAGCCTTTCTCTTCCCCTAAGCCCTGCCATCTGGTCTCTCTGCTCTTGTGAGCTCCTTGGGCAGGTTGTGATCTTCCAGGAAACTTTGGCCAGGTACCTGAGTAACCAGGGCTATGTCAACACTGCGACTTCTTGTGGATAAATATGCAAATGAGGCTAAGCCTGGAATATTGCTGAGCCTCGTTTGCATACCTAATGAGCCACCATTTTTGCAGAAGAGGCTTTTGTGCCAGAAGGAGCTGTCTACATTGCTCCTTCTTGTGCAAGAAAAACCCTCTCGCGCAATGCTATTATTACTGAAAATAATTGGTGTAAAAGAGGGGTTTTTTGTGCAAGATGGGGCAGCGTAGACAGCTCCTTCTGGTGCAAGAGCCTTTTCTGCAAAAATGGCAGCTTACTAGGTATGCAGATGAGTCTCAACGATAACTCTGCAAAAATGGCATCTCATTATGTATGCAAATGAGGCTCTGATATCTCACACAAGAAGCCCGGAGTGTAGACATGTTTTTGTGCAAAACCACCAGTTTCTAAAAAATGCTAGAAACGAACATCTACCTTTAGAGCTTTCAATACAAATCTCTAAAACAAAACCTTAACTAAACATTAAAGCAATTTAGGGGGATGTGACGACGCGTTGGGGTCCCCTGACTCCTGCACCCCCGTAATGGCACGAACAGACTCCACCAGCCCGTAGAATGGAGGGAGTTTATTCCTTCTCCAGGATACAGCACAGCACAGCACAGCACCGATGTAATCTGGTTACAGGGCAGGTCTAGGATGCCTCAGCCCCATTGCGATGGGGGAGATTGGGCCTAAATCCCAGCCCCTGGCAGGCTGGTTCCTCCATGATCCCAGACAGAAACTACTCCACTCTCTTCCAGCCCTGCCCCCAGCCAGGGCAGCATTTCCCCTTCCTTTGTCTCTCTCCTTGGGGGGTAGCTGGTCAGACAGGTTGAGAGACCCTCTTTGCATAATGCCTCATCTCCAGTCCTTCTGGGCTGTGGTACCGATGGCAGCCAGTGGGGGTTACCACAGAGCCAGCATAGAAACCAGCCAGGTACCTCCACTACGTCACAGGGGAAAAAACAGAAAACACCAGAAAGGCTATGTCTACACTCGCGGCTTCTTGCACAAGTAATATGCAAATGAGGCTAAGCGTGGAATATTGCTGAGCCTCATTTGCATACCTAATGAGCCACCATTTTTTTCAGAAGAGGCTCTTGCAAGAAGGAGCATCTACACTGCCCTTCTTGCGCAAGAAAACCCTCTTGCAATGCCGTTCCTTCCTGAAAAGTAATAAGTGTAAGGGCAATGGCATTGCACAAGAGGGTTTTTCTTGCACAAGAAGGGGTAGTGTAGACGCTCCTTCTTGCGCAAGAGCCTCTTCTGAAAAAAATGGTGGCTCATTAGGTATGCAAATGAGGCTCGGTGATATTCCACGCTTAGCCTCATTTGCATATTACTCCCGCAAGAAGCCGAGAGTGTAGACATAGCCAGGCTGTCCTTCACTCATCTCCGGCCCCACAGATACATGGGGGTTTGTTGTTACTTCTTTTACTGCTTGCAAAGTGTGTTATTTTTGTGTTTTGACTGGTCTGTGCATTGCATAATTTTCATTTCTCTTACACTTAAATTTAATTCTTTGAGTAGTGAGTTCTAAAATGCCTAACCGGTCCTGGCTGGAGTAATTATCCCCACGATAATTGTTGCTCCTGGAAGTTGATGGCATGCCCCTGCAGCCCCGGAGAAAGGCAGTTGTTGTAAAAGAAGCTAACCAGACTCACCTCCTTGCGCTCACGTATGTGACAATAAATTCTCCTTCGGCCCTCAAGGAAGGTTCCATGTGCAAAGCTACAAAGGTTTCTGAGGCTCACGCTGGCCACTGGCCGGGACTCTGTTTTGTCGGGAGGACTGGCAACTCGTGGGGTAGGTGAAAAGCAAACTGCGGGCAGGAAGAAGGGCAATTCCTGGATTCAAGGGAAACAGCTGTGATACGCAGTGAGACCTGGTTGTTGGAAGGGCTCAGAGATGGTCGGTGCTGGGCGTAGGCCGTGTCCTCGTTACATGGGTGAATTTTCCTCTCAGAGATGGTCGCTGGGGTGGAAGGGCTCAGAGATGGTCGGTGCTGGGCGTAGGCCGTGTCCTCGTTACATGGGTGAATGTTTCCCGCTCATTGCAGCCGGGCCCAAGAAGCTTCCAGGTCCAGGCCCAGGTGTAACCGCTGCCAGTGATGGAGACTGTTGAGGTCCAGGGAAAACCATTTAATGGGCACAGAATCCTGGGTGTGGAGGCCAGAAGGGCCGATCCGATTGTCTGGTCCGACCCGCTGCTTAGCACCGGGCATAGAACGTCACCCTGTGACTGCGACATGAGCTCACAAGGGACCTCTGAGCTGTAGCACTGCACGTGTTTCCCTAAAGCCAGAGTGGGGTGCGGATGTCTCCTGTCTGCTTATTCTGGGTGGGTCTCACCTACCCTCTAAGAGAAGAGCTGGGGGGAGGTAAAATCTTTTACTGAACCAACTTTTGTTGGCGACAGAGAGGAGCGCTCTGGCTACACAGGGTTGTTTCCTGGACTTGTAGAGCAGCTCCCGGTCCCTCAGAAAAGTGTCCCTTTCCGCAACAGAGCTAGTCCCACAGAACATACCCCTCCCGCCCTTGTGTCTCTGATTTCCTGGGACCAGCTGGGCTCCAACAACTCTGCAAAATCCTCCCTCGGAAGCATCAGCCGCCGTTCGAAGTAGGACGCTGGACTGGGTGGTTCTCGAGTCTGATCCGATGTCTAGTAATCACCGAGACACGTCAAAACCCACTTGTTCCTTTACAGAAGGTTCGCTTCTCTAGCTCCTGCTCTGGGGAAACGTGAACTACAGCGCCCCCCTACTGGGCGGAATGAGATCTGCTCAGTGCCACTGCCCGTGTGGGGGTGCATCTGTGATGATGTAAAGATGCGATTCCAAAGGTCATGATATGAACCTAGTCCACTTGCCGTGTGTGAACACTTCTATGCGTTGGTTGTAGCCCTCAGCATTTTTCCTCCCCGCCGCCCAAGCTGAAATGCCGTGAGGAATTTTAATCTTAAATAAGAGAGTCCACAGGAACAAGTGGCATTCGTTTAACTAAACTGGTTTAAATTAATTCAGTGTAAACTTATGTTCGCTGATTGGTTTCCACAGAGCGAAAGCTGTTGCTGTTTCAAGGTCACCGTACCAAGATTTCCGTGAATGTTTAGCACCAACCAACGGAGTCTGTTTGGGGAGAGGAGGCGGCCAAAGGGAAACCACGCGCTGTCCCTTCATTTCCCTCTAGTAAAAATGACATGTGCGTGTTTCCCCTGGAGTAGACAGACAAATCACAGCCTGAGAGAGGCCTGAAACCCTGGCGAGAATCCGCTTCCCCTTTTTGCTGGATCCCTGCGTTGCTCTGTGTCATGGTGCTTCTCTGGCGCAGTAATACGTGGCGGTGTCCGCAGCTGTCAGCGAGCGGAGCTGCAGGGAGAAGTCGTTCTTGGAGGTGTCAGGGGAGATGGTGACCCGGCTCTGGAAGGACGAGCCGTAGTTTGTGCGCCAGGTAGAACTGCTGTAAAATCTCCGCCCCAGCCACTGCAGCCCTGTCCCGGGAGGCTGCCGGACCCAGTGCCAGCCGTGCCCAGTAGCGATGGACTGACCCGAGACAGCGCAGGTCAGGGTGAGGGTCTCTCCTGGCTTCACTGCTCCAGGGCCGGACTGGACCAGCAGGATCTGAGCAGGGACACCTACGAAAGGGAGGGAAATTCAGGAACTGTGACGCCGCCACAGCCACTCCCCTCCCCGGGGACTCGCCCGGCTGTGCTGAAGTGAAGGGGATTTCTCCCCCTCCCCAGTACAATGGAGCGGGATTTTCCCTGTCCCGCCCCAGACACTCACACGGCAGGGAGGCCAGGAGGAACAGGCAGGCGAAGAACGAGTCCATGATGCTCAGAATGAAGGAACAGACTCCCCGCAGCCAGGCCGGGCAGGGCTGTGTCTGGGCAGAGACCAAGGTCCCTAGAGGCAGGGGCTGGTATTTAACCGGGAATCCCCGGGCCGGGATTTGCATGCGGGTGGCAGCCAGCGGGGGTGGGAGATGAAAGGGGCCGGCGGGCCGGTGGTTCGGGGCTAAATGGGGGAAACTCAATGACGTCCGGCAGCGGGACACGAGAGAAGTGACTCGCGGATCCATTAGGCCGGTGTCAGGCCGGGATGTCTCTGGGCCTGGCTCCTGTTACCAGGCAACACTCGGGGCTCTGATCAGGGCAGGAGGGGAGGCTCTCGTGTCAGTTTCAGAGGCAGGAAATGAAAGGACCTTTTTCTGGGGAACTGGGAAATTATCGTAAATATAGTTCGGGCGGCTCCTGCTCCCAGCGACATCCAAGGTGCAACTGCCGGAACCGGTCCTGCCCCAGTGACAGGGATGAACATCCCCACTAAAGTGTCTCGCAAAGCCCAGTGATGTCACGCTGCGTTTGTATCAGGAGGCTCCAACCTGGTTGCCACTAACAGCAGGATTGGTCCTGCTGGGGAGAAAGAAATAAAGGGAAATACGGCAGTGATTCCCGGAGGCAGTAACCAGGAACATGGGGTCCCGGAGCCCAGTGGCAGCATAGCCCCGCCCTTACCCGCGGGGAGCAGCAGGAGGAGGGCGCTGGCCAGGCTGGGGGTCATGGCTGCGGCTGGCGGTTTGTTCTCTCTCTCTCTCTCTCTCTCTCTCTCTCTCTCAGGCTTTACTAAGAATATGGAAGTGCTCGTGGCCTTAATTCGCTCACTGCCACGGAGAAGGTGGGAAAAACTACTCTGGACTGAAGGGCGACACAAGACTGAGCCACAGAACATAACGAAGGCCACACTGTGTCAGACCAACAGTCCATCTAGCCCAGCATCCTGTCTGCTGACAGTGACCATTACCAGATGCCCCAGAGGGAGGGAACACAGCAGGTAATCCTCACTGTCACACTCCTGTCACCCTTTTCCAGACAAACAGAGGCTAGAGGCACCATTCATACATATTCTGGCTAATAGCCATGATGGACCAAACCTCCATGAATCTATCTAGCTCTTTTTGGAACCCTGTTAAAGTTCTAGCCTTCACCACCTCCTCTTGCAAGGAGTTCCACACGTTGATTGTGCGCCAAGGAATAAAAACTTCCTTTTGATTGTTTTAAATCTGCTTCCTATTAATTTCCTTTGGTGACCCCTAGTTCTTACATTGTGGGAATAAGTAAATAACTTTTCCTTATTCACTTTTTCTACACCACTCATGATTTTATAGACCTCTATCCTATCCCACCCCTCTTTGTCTCATCTTTTGTAAGCTGAAAAGTCCAGGTCTCTTTAAACTCTCTTCAATGGCTAAAGGGGGAGATGGGGGTTCAATAGATCTGGGTCCCTCAAGAAAGTCCTTTATCCAGGGAATGACGGAGACGGTCATGACGCTTCTTGATTAGCTTCAATCAATGATCCCCTCCCCCCAAGGGCGCAGGGTTCTAATTAATACTCAGTCACAGCCCAGCACCAGTGAGACTCCGAGGGATTTCAGGGCCTACACGGTGCCGGCTTTGTGGAGCTCGGAGCGTGTCCGATGTGTCCGCACGAGGAGGCGGTGTGATGCTGAGTTCCCTTTGCGGATCTAGCCCTGAGCACCTACTGAGAGCCGCAGGCAGGTGGCTGTCCGGCTCCCCCGGGCTCCAGTCCTTCCGGAATTCAAACCGATGTACCCAGATGCGGGGCTGGAAAGCTCCCGAGGGATTATAAAAGGACTGAGGTGCCCATATGTATAGGAACGGGTGGCAAAGCTCAGCCTGGCTGTGAGAGAGGGGTGTAAATCGGGTTTTTTTAATACGCTTTGCGGTGGGTTTTATCAGCCTGGGCTGTGAGGAGTGAGGAGAGGCGGGAGCAGCGGAGAGAGGGGTACAGAGTGTGTCGGGGGCAGGAGAGCTGTGGGCCTCGCTGGCTTTTTCTAACACCGCGCTCGGTCCCTGCGCGCATCTGGGTGTGAGGAGCCACAGGCAGGAACTCAGGAGCCCGATTTAGAATCCCAGCCCTGCCCCATTCTCCAGCTGTAGTTGACCGCGGCTTGCTCAATTGTTGACATTGCCAGAGAGGTGCAGGGTTGAAAGCTCAGATCAGAATTTTGATTCACACGGAGCCTTTTTTCAGTTCCCAGCGCTGCCCGGTCACTGCTGCCCTCAGACGGCTCAAGGCAGAGGGTGCAGGCTGGGTTTTTACGATCTCTACTAGATTTTGGGTCACGGTGACGTCCTTGACACAGTAATAGCGGGCGGTGTCCTCGGGCTTCAGGCCGGTCAGTTGCAGGTTCAGCAGGTTGCTGGGATTCTCCCCGTAGATGGTGAATCGGCCTTGGACAGCCTGGAAATACCACTGGCTCGATCCATCCGCGTTAATCGCAGCCACCCACTCCAGCCCCTTCCCGGGAGCCTGGCGGATCCAGTGCATATACACGCTGCTGAGGGTGACGCCGGAGGCTTTGCAGGAGAGTCTCAGAGAATCTCCGGGCTTCTTCACATCCTCCGGACTCCACCAGCACCTGGGACCGGGCACCTGGGAGCAAAGATGCGATACGAACATTAGTATCAAATATGCAAAACAAAATTTCCGTCCGCTTCTACAGCGTGTGTAGCTAGAAAATACCTGACAAAGCAGCAACGAGGAAAACTAAATCGACCCCAAATTTCATATTCTCCGTTGCTGGAGGGCAGTATTGACTGGAGACTGCACAGACACCGGGGCTGCGGGGTGTCTCTCCGGGTGCAGCCTAGGGAGAGAGAGACACCAATTTAAGCAGGCACCGGTCACGGCCATTTGCATATGCCCCTCCTTATCAGAGACACAAACGCCTTCCCTTAACGAGCCGAGTCACTGCCATGGAGTCTCCGGCAGAAGGTGTCTCCTCCTCCCTCCCTGTGTGTTTGTGCAGCGCCTGGCTCAGCGCGGGGCAGAGGGTGTCCCGATGGGCTCTGTGACGTAGTGGGGGTATCTGGCTGGATTCCTATGCTGGCTCTGTGGTAACCCCACTGGCTGACCTAACCACGGCCCAGCGGCCCATTATGCAAGAGGTCTCTCAACCTGTCTGACCAGCTACCCCCAGGAGAGAGACAAAGGAAGGTGGATTGCTGCCTGGGCTGGGGCAGGGCTGGAAGAGAGTTAGTTTAGTTTCTGTCTGGGATCATGGAGGAACCAGCCTAAGCCAGGGGCTGGGATTTAGGGCCCAGTCTCCCCATCTCAAGGGGGCTAGGCATCCTAGACCTGCCCTGTAACCAGATTACATCGGTGCTGTGCTGTGCTGTGCTGTATCCTGGAGAAGAATAAACTCCCTCCATTCTACGGGCTGGTGGAGTCTGTTCGTGCCATTACGGGGTGCAGGAGTCAGGGGACCCCAGCGCGTCGTCACACTGGTGTCAGGAGCGGGATTCACTGCACCCGTGGATGGAGCATCCAGCGGCGGCGACTAGGCGCAGTAGAAGCAAGAGCCGTGGAACCAGGCGTGCTGGAAACAGGCGAGCGGTTCCTGAGAATCGTGGGCGCAGCAGCACTAGACTGGTGAGTCTGCACCGAGGACCAGCGGGAGATGGCCTATACCCAACTGCTGAAGGCAGAGCTGGTGAAGCTGTGCAGAGAGAGGGCTTGCCTGTGCGGAGGCGCAACCAAGGCCCAGCTGATTGCCCGGCTGGAAGAGAATGACCAGCCACAGGGCTGGGATCCTGTCCCCGTGGGAGCAGCCAGACCCCACTGGGGCGTGTCAGGCTCGGAGAGGGGCGGAGTGCTGGAGGCCGCCGAAGAGACCGGACTGCCTCCCAGGGGAGCACTGCAAGCCGTAGTCCGCCCGAGGAGGTCCAACCCCTCGGAGCTGCGGCTAGAAATCCAGCTGCAGATGAAGGTGGAAGTCCAGGACCGTGAGAGCAGCGGCAGCATGAGCTGGCCATGGCAGAGCGGAGAAGTGGCGGGGCCCGGCTGCGCCAAGTGCGGGCGGGCCCCAAGGGCCCAGGGCGGCCAGGCAGCTTGGAGAAGCTCGTGGTGGCCCAATTGAAGGACATGGGCGATGTAGATGGGTTCCTCAGCTCCTTTGAGAGGGCCTGTGGACTGCAGCAGGTCCCCCAGCTGACTGGCTGCAGGAGCTCATCCCGCACTGAACCAGGAAGCTGCCGGGGTGCTCAATCAGCTGGAGGACCTACAGCCAGGGGATTACAACCGAGTCAAGGAGGCCCTGCTGCACAAGTTCGGGCTGACCCCGAGATGTACAGGAAGAAGTTCCGGGAGGTGCAGAAGGAGCCACGGGGAGACCTATGTGGACCTGGCCTCCCGCCTGGCGCAATACTGCCGCAAGTGGGTGTCTGGAGTCGAGCCCAGACTGCAGAGGGCTGCTCAAGCTGTTCATGATGGAGCAGTTCTATGAAGCATGCCCACCCAGATTGAGGCTGTGGCTCAAGGACCGAAGACCAGAGACCCCCCAGGAGGCCGGGAGACTGGCAGATGAGTTCACGGAGAGCCGGTCCGGGTGTGAGCAGCAGGAGTCCCGGAGAGAAAGGGAATCGCACAGAGACCGGATTCGGCTGAAGCGACGGAGGAGTCAACTACGAGGCGAGCCCAAGGAACAGGTCGTCTGTGCCCCAGAGAACCAGCCAGGGCCTGGACAGAGACAGCCCAAAGCCTAACTTGCCATCGCTGTGGGCAAAAAGGCCACAAGAGGGCTCAGTGCACCAGGTCCCATGACCTGGGACTTTCCAGGGTTAACTGGCTGGGGCTGGAGGAAGGGCAGGCTGCCCCAGAGGCAGGGGCTGGCAGGCAAACCTCAGCTCAGAGTGGGGAAGGATGCTCAGTGCACCCCCTGGGAGGTCTGACCCTCGGAGGCGGATTTCTCCGTGTGCCGGGTGGGGCAGGGCGGCCCCTGCGAGGCGAGTGCCTCATACCCTGGAGGTGGATGGTAGGAAGGGTGACGGGTTTCTGGGACACGGGGCGGAGGTGGCGCTGGCCCGATCTGACATAGTGGCCCCAGACCGGATACTACCCACACGCAGCTGACCCTGAAGGGCATAGGCGGGTCCCGTTTAAGGTGCCTGTAGCCAGGGTGCGTCTGAAATGGGGCCAAGGAAGGTCTCAAGAAAGTGGGGTGCACCCGCACTTGCCCACGGAGGTGCTAATGGGGAATGACCTGAGAGTGGCCCCAGGAATCCCAGCGGGCTCTAGTCACCGCCCGTAGCCAGAGCCAGCGAGGGCTGGCAACCTGGATCAGGAAGGACTCCTGGCAGGGTCCCCAGGGTCCCATCACCGTGGACACGGGGTCCAGCCAAGCGGGGACCCGGACCTAGGCAAGGTGGGGAACAGGTCGATCCCTGCCCCAGCGGCTGAATTCCAGGCTGAGGTGCAGGCAGACCCTTCCTTGCAGAGGCTGAGGGACAAGGCTGGCCTCCGTACAGCTCAGCCCCTGGGAGAGGAGGCCAGGAGAGATTCCTGTGGGGCGGGGATTCCTGTTCGGGAATGGCTTCCCCCAGGAAGGTGAGGGCATGGGGTCCAGCGGCAGCTGGTCGTCCCCCAAAGTATCACCTCAAGCTGCTGTATTTGGCCCATAACGTCCCCTTTGCGGGCCACCGGGGATCGGAGCACCCGGCTGAGGCTGCTCCAACACTTCTACTGGCCGGGAATATTCGCAGCCGTGCAGCGTACGGCCGGTCCTGCGACTCCTGCCAGAGGCGGGAAGGCCCAAGACAGGAGAAAGCTGCTCAGGGGCCCCTACCCTGTATAGAGGAGCCTCTGGGCTTGCTGAGAGAGTTATGGGAGGAAGACCCCCGGGATGGGCGTCGGGGTGGAGGCCGCCCTGGCTGTCAGAGGAGGCTCGCTGGGCTCATGGCCCGGCCGAGAGACCCTGGCCAGAGATCAAGGCCAGCGGAAGGGTGGAGTGCGACCACAGAGGACAGGCCTGTGCCAGTCGCCCTGGAGGCGATGCAGCAGTGGACAGAGGAAGCCAGTTCATGTGGGGCCTCGCGCGGCCGGCCCGAGTCAAGGAGCACCCGTGTCCCCAGGGCGGGTTCCCATGCAGAGGACCCGAACTTCCCTAGGTCACGGAGTGACCCTGCTCAGTTCGCTCTCGGAGGGGAGAACTGTGACGTAGTGGGGGTATCTGGCTAGTTCCTATGCTGGCTCTGTGGTAACCCCACTGGCTGACCTAACCACGGCCCAGCGGCCCATTATGCAAAGAGGGTCTCTCAACCTGTCTGACCAGCTACCCCCAGGAGAGAGACAAAGGAAGGTGGATTGCTGCCTGGGCTGGGGCAGGGCTGGAAGAGAGTTAGTTTAGTTTCTGTCTGGGATCATGGAGGAACCAGCCTAAGCCAGGGGCTGGGATTTAGGGGCCCAGTCTCCCCATC
Organism: Rafetus swinhoei; assembly: GCA_019425775.1. NCBI lineage: Eukaryota > Metazoa > Chordata > Testudines > Trionychidae > Rafetus > Rafetus swinhoei. The sequence continues at coordinate 23,484,699 of CM033433.1, forward strand.
TCAAGGGGCTGAGGCATCCTAGACCTGCCCTGTAACCAGATTACATCGGTGCTGTGCTGTGCTGTGCTGTATCCTGGAGAAGGAATAAACTCCCTCCATTCTACGGGCTGGTGGAGTCTGTTCGTGCCATTACGGGGTGCAGGAGTCAGGGGACCCCAAGCGGCGTCGTCACAGGCTCTCACAGCGCTGGGGAGATAAGGAGAAATGACGTCACTTAGCTCGCCATTCACGTCTAGGGGTTGCCTGGGAATGGGCTGTGGTGAAAGGAAATACTTCACGGGCGTTCGTGGGCCGGGGCCTTTGTGGTGCAAGAAACCCTTCTTATAAGTCACGGAATATTTGGAGAAGAGAAATTATAGCTCTTCTCTTATGACTTTGGATGCTAGTGGGGAAGAGCCCTAGGAGTTAGGCACCCTGCTCTAATCTACATACAGTTGGATTTGGGCACCCTGAGCCCCTTCTGCAGTTCCGAGATCTAGAGATACACCCTGTGGATGAGGCGTCTCCTGGAAATGGAGGTCACGTTCGCATTGTGCGAGGCGCCGCACAAATCCTAGCGACAGCCACCCAGTGTCCCTTGGGAAGCTGCTACATAATGGACCCTTATCTGTGTGTGAGATGCCCAGCAGGTGGGTAAGTCTGGGACCAGA
>CM033433.1:23485448-23538068 GCA_019425775.1 Rafetus swinhoei
TGGGCGCTCAGCCACCCGCACCCCAAGCGCAGGAGGCCCCCAGGGGCTGCAAAAGGAGAGCCCCCTCCTGGAGATCGGGAGCTGGAGACCCTCCTGGACCTGTGGGAGGAGGAGGAGGGCCTCCATGAGACCCGGTCCCAGCGCCGCAACGCTGACATCTTTGGCCGCATGGCCCAGGCGCTAGCCCAGCAGGGACATCCAGCCCGGAACCTGGAACAGGTCCAGGCTAAGGTGAAGGAGCTGCACCTGGGCTATGTGCGGGCCAGCGAGGGCCGGAGGGCAGGACCAGACACCTGCCCCCACTATGACCGGCTGCATGCCATCCTGGGCCAGCCAGCCCCGCAAGCCCCGGACGTGCCCGTCGACAGCAGTGAGCGCCCCCCCGTCACCAGGACCACCGAGGCGGGGGAAGGAGACAACAGCAGTGCGTCAGAGGATGAGGCCAGCACTGCCACCCAGCAGGCCCCCTCCAGCAGCCCTGACGTCTCCCGCGCATCCTCCAAGGCCGGGGAAGGATCCACCGGTGAGTCTTGCACTTTGCACTCACAAGGGCGGGGGGCGGGGGGGAAGCCAGGTGCCCGGATGGGGAGAGGATGTCACTCAGGCCACGTGAGCTGCACGCTGTGTAGCATTAGGCAGGAAGCAGCATGTGCAACCACGTGCAGCCTGGTGACCGAGCAGCATGTGGCCGCGGCAGGCAGCTGCAGGGCACGCCTGGGACCATGCTGCTCACACACATTCGGCGGAACCAGGGGGAAGGGTGGACGCCGGCTGGAACCAGCCAGGGCCCCAGGGGCTCAGGCCAGAGCCCGCACCTCTGCAAGGGTGCAACACGGAGAACGGCACACTGTCCCATGCCTCACTGTGAGGCACAGCCAGCTGCTCCTGGGTAAACTGCAGCATCACAGCCCTGTGAACGTGGCCCCCACTGAGCCCCTCGCCTGCTCCCGGTGCCTTGGCTGGCTCCCCGAGGGAAGTCCCCACTGCGGCCACACATGTCCCTGGGCTACGTGTGTGAGGGATAGTGGGAGGGAGAAGGAGGAGAAGCGCTCGGGCCGCCCCTAGGGCCGCCTGAGTTTTGCTGCAAGGATGGGACACTCCCCAGTCACTCTCCTGGTTCCATCCAGGAAATATCCCATGCAATGGGGATCTGAGAGCCCAGACCACGTCTGCCAGATGTGCTCCCAGGCACTGTGTGGGGATGCATCTCGCTCCCTGTCAAACACCAGTGATTAGCCCAAAGCCTCACAGCCTCCACCAGCAGGGAGTTCCACAGGTTAACGCAACACAAGCGCCCTCCTGCCCTCCACGGGGCCAGGACACAGACCGGTGGTTACAATACATGGAGGAGGACCCTACTCCAGGGGCGGTCCTCCTTGCAAACATACAACACGGGGCCAAGGGGGAGTGGGCCCAAGCCACACTACTGTGGTGTCCCCTGGGCTCAGGGGTGGAGGGCATGAGGTGTGGGGACAGTGGCCGGCCTGCCTGACTGACCCATCCTTTCTTCTCTTCCCTGCAGCGGGACCAAGCACAAGCTGGGGACCCTCCAGTCCGGCAGCAGCGGCACCCCCAGCTGCCCGACCACGGAGGCAGAGGCTCCGCCACTGGGACCAGCTCCTTCGGCGCCATGTGGAGGCTACGTGTGTGAGGGATAGTGGGAGGGAGAAGGAGGAGAAGCGCTCGGGCCGCCCCTAGGGCCGCCTTCCAGGCCCAGTGCATCTGCATAGCGGATTCCATAGCCACCCTCACTGCCCACATAGCCCATGCCATCCATTATGGCATGGCCTTACCACACGCCACCGCCATCCCTCCTGCCCCTGCAATGCCCCCTCCTGCAATGTCCCCTCCTGCAATAGCCCCTCCTGCCCCTGCTCCTGCTCCTGCTCCTGCTCCTGCCTGCCCACCTCCCCATGCAGCCTGCCCCGACGAGGCCTGCCCCCCATGTGCAGGTCCGCCCCCGCAGGAGCGGTTGCAGGGGCCACCCCTCCCAGGAGTAGCTCCTCCCCCTCCCAGTTGAAGGTCTCCTCCCCCTCTCCCCCCTTGTAAATAAAAACATACAAGTTTTTCAGTTGAAACCAAAAACTGTGTGGTTATTGTGTTACTGGAGGTAACTGTAATAAATGATTTGAGATGCCAATTAGCCAACTAAATTTTAGAGGATTACAAAATGCGGACACCAAATTCTGTATCTATCACCGGTCGTTCCCTTAAGTGGTCATTGGTTTGTGGTGCATAAATAAATACTGACACTTTTAAGTAAAATGTAAACCACAACTATATTAACATAGATAACAAACAAGCAAGAAAGGTTAAAAAACACACACAAAAGAATATGTACATAGTCTAGACGCAGGGGACGATTGTAGTGTTGCTGGCAACCTCAATCCTTTGGTCCTTCTGGGCCTTGGGAGAGGAACAGCCAGGAGATCCCTCGATGGAAGACACCGGCGAAGCTGGCAACCTCAATCCTTTGGTCCTTCCGGGCCTCGGGAGAGGAACAGCCAGGAGATCCTCGAAGACGACTGGAATCGGGCACGCTGACTCGAGCCTTCCGCATCAACCACGAATCCTCTTCCTGTTCTTCGGGACAGCTCGGACAGGCGATGGTGGCCTAAACCTAGCCTAAACTAAAAGAAAAACCCTAGCTACGTCCGGCGCACCACCCGACGAACATTCACGATGACGGCCGATGTGCTTGGAACCGGCGCTTTACAATTGGGGGGAGGTAAGGGGAGGGGAAGGGGAAGGGGAGGGAATGGGAGGGAGTCGTATGGGGAGACCGAGGCGACCCTACTATGGGGCTTGTGCGAACATGCCCGTCAGGGCCTCTCGAATGCGCACCCCATCCTGGTGTGACTGGCGGATGGCAGCTGTGTGGGGCTGTTCAAACATCTGTGCCTCGGCTGCCATCCATGCAGGGAGGAAGACCTCCCCACACTGCTCCACAATGTTGTGGAGCTCGCAGCACGCAGCCAGTACCTCTGTTGCATTCCGCTCACCCATCTCGAGACGGGTGAGCAAACAATGGAAGCGGGCTTTTAAACGGCCGAAGGCGCACTCCACCTGATTTTGGGCCCAATTGAGGCAGTCGTTGAACCGGGCCCGGTTCTGGTCCGGCCGCCCCGTGTAGGGCTGCATTAGCCAGGGCAGCAGGGGGTAGGCCGCGTCCCCGATGATGCAGATGGGCATAGGCACATCCCCGACAGTCAACTCCCACCGTGGGAGGTAGGTGCCCGCCTCCAGCCTGCGAAACAGTCCGGAGTTGCGGAGGATGCGGGCGTCGTGTGCCCTGCCGGACCAGCCCGTGTAGACATCCAGGAAGCGGCCCCGGTGGTCCACGAGGGCCTGGAGAACAATAGAGCAGTACCCCTTCCTGTTCATGAAATGGGCTGCTTGATGCTCCGGGGCCCGGATGGGAATGTGGGTTGCATCCAGGGCTCCCCCACAGTTGGGGAACCTGAGGGCAGCGAAGCCGGCCAGCGGTGTCCACGTCGCGCAGGCGGATCACTCTAGGGAGCAGGACATCATTGATGGTGTGGACGACCAGCAGAAGGGTGCAGAGAAACACAAGGGAACACATCACATAAGGCAGGGGTGAGCGTGCACTCCCTTGGGCCCCCCCCCTGTGATTCCCTCTGTCCTCACGCACGCACACAGACACACACATGCACACGCACACACACACCAGGGCCCCCTCGCGCCACGCCCCCCCCCCCCCCCACCAGCAGGCCTGTGCAAGGGAGGGACGGCCCAAACCCTGGGTGACGCAGCCTGGGGTCTTGGCTGCCCCTGGGCATGGAGTGCAGCACCCTCCCCACCCCCTCCCCACTCCCCTGGGACTTACCTCCATGACGATCACACCGACGGTGGATCTTCCCACCCCGAATTGCTGTGCCACCGATCGGTAGCTGTCCAGGGTGGCCAGCTTCCATAGCGCGATGACAACCCTCTTGTTCACGGGGATGGGTGCACGCAGCCGGGTGGTGGCTCTCTGGAGCGCAGGGGTCAGCCAGGCACAGAGCTCCAGGCACGTCCACTTTTGCATGTGGAAATTCCGGAGCCATTGCAGGTCGTCCCATTGCCCAAGCACCAGCCGGTCCCACCAGTCTGTACTGGTGTCCAGTCTCCAGAGTCGCCTCTCCACCCTGGGGTGGGGATGCCACAGGGAATCCATGGCCTCCCTGGTGAGGGAGTCCAAGGCGATCTGTGCCTCCTGGTCCTGGAACACGAGGGCACCAGCCTGGAGCACCAGCTGCAGGCACTCGAAAATGGCTGACAGGGGCCAGAGCAGGCACATGGCAACCCCTGGTTCCGTGGCAGACAAAGCAAGGCACAAGAAACCAAAACCAGGAAAAAGCACTAGGGGGGCAAAAGGCAGTGGTGTCCAAAAGGCAGAGGGCAACCACCAAACCTGCTATGGCTGACAGTCCCTGCAAGAGGTCCTATAGCACGGAGCAGGAGACAAACGGCTGTCCGGCGAGACCCCTTTAAGCACGTGTCTGAACGGAGCTCCAGCCCCGCCCCCGGAAAGGGCTGGTGCCCTTTTGCCCTCTTCAAAATGGTTCCAGGCTTCTGCTTTTGTGCAAAAGCGCGCCGCCAATCTAGACGCGCTTTTGCGCAAAAGCGCTTCGTTCTAACGATAACTCCGGGACCAATTTTTAACAGAAAACTTTTCCGTTAAAAGCATTTGCGGAAAATCATGCCAATCTAGACACAGCGAGACTGTAGGAGTTGTAGCAAATGACTGTGTGTGAGGGTAGCTGTGTGAATGAAGGTGTTCAGTGACATTGCAACTGAAAAAAATATTTCAGGTTGAAACAAACATTAATTTACTTTTGTGAAAGCAATAGTAAAAACAAACAAATCTCCCAAAACTCTTCTTAGATCAAATTCACCCCTGAAATGCATTGCTTCAATTTTTACTATTTCAGAATGTTTCTAGGTACTCCATGTAAAGCAACACTCAGTTTCACACATACTGAATGGGAAGTGACTCACAAGTAATGGACCACAAGCCAAATATAAGCCAGCAGTGTGACACTGAAAACATGATTCTGGGATGAATTAACAGGAGTGTTGTGAGCAAGATACCAGAAGTCATTCTTCTGCTCTACTCTGTGCTGAGTAGGCCTCAGATGGAGTATTGTGTTCAGTTCTGGGCACCACATTTCAGGAAAGAATTGGAGAAATTGGAGACAGTCCAGAGAAGAGCAACAAGAATGATTAAAGGGCTAGAGAACATGAGCTATGAGGGAAGACTGAAAGAATTGGGCTTGTTTAGTTTGGAGAGGAGAAGACGGAAAGGGAACATGATAGCGGTTTTCAGGTATCTAAAAGTGCGTCACAAGGAGGAGGGGAAAAATTGTTCTCCTTGGCCTCTGAGGATAGAACAAGAAGCAATGGGCTTAAACTGCAGCAATGGAAGTTTAGGTTGGACATTAGGAAAAATTTCCTAACTGTCCTGTTGGTTAAACACTGGAATAAGTTGCCTAGGGAAGGTTGTGGAATCTCCATCTCTGGAGATATTTAAGAGCAGGTTATATAGACACCTGTCAGGGATTGTCTAGATGGTACTGGGTCCTGCCGTGAGGGCAGGGGACCAGACTCGATGACCTCTCGAGGTCCCTTCCAGTGCTAGTGTTCTATGAATAAGGGGTTGGTGTGAGGACATTGGAACAGCCTGGGACAAGACTCTCCCAATATGTGAACTGGCTTTAATTAGGAGCGGAACAATTTTCCCCATTGGGGAAGCAAAAGAGACAATTAGACAAGGCACATGGAATGCAAGTGCCTCTATGCAAGTCCCCGCTGGGCATTGTTAGCTCCAAAGCTCTGGAGACAAAACCAGTCAACTGGGGAAAGGCTGGTGCTGTGTAGTTGTGAAAAGTGTGAAGACATCAGAGGATACAAACTTCAGGAAGCGCTGAGTAGAGTACCAGAGGGGCCAGGCTGTGATTGCTCTGCTGGGGCAAATGGCAAAGAACGGGGCAGACAGTCCCCCCAAACTGTTAGTCTGATATTTAGCTTGTCCAAACTGGGGAGCAAAAAGCTTCTGCAGGACTTTTCTGGGTGGCCAGGAGCCAGAAATACAGTTCCCTTAAAGCAGTGGTCACCAACCAGTAGATTGGGTTCTATCAGTAGATCTTGCAGCCTCTAACAGGGGATCCTGACTTGTCTGGCTGGGAAGCTATCAAGTGCTGGCACTGAAGTTGTTCCTCCACCCACAGTGTGTTCCTGGAATCAGTGTGTTATTTCTTGAGAGCCAGCGCAGACTTCGCCAGCCACACAGAGATTTGCTTTAGGGTTCAAAGTTTCTCCCCTCTCCGGGACTTTGCCTGTGAGACTAGACGTTTGCATCTGCTGGTGTGATCCAGAAATAGACCAAACACCAACCTCCCTCGCCGGTGACGTTCCCCCGCGGGACCCGCGAGTGGGGAGGCGGCCCCTCCCCACAGCAGGCTATACAGCGCAGCAGAGAAGATTTTCCACAATTGGAGCAGGGCTGAGGCATGGGGCGCATCACCGGACAGGGAGAAGGAGCCTCGGTCGCTGCTCTGGGCTCTGACGTTCCAGTGAGCGGGCCCGGGGCGCAGGGGAACGCGCCGGGCAGAGCAGATGGACGGAGGAACCTGCCTCTGGCCCTGACACGCTGCGTGTCAAGGTGAGAGCCGGGATCCCGTTTCTGCCCGACCTGCCTTGAAGGTAAATCCACCTTTTCCTCCCTGCTCCCTGATGCTTCAGGGTTCTGAAGCAACGTGCGTTTGATAGGACACTAGTGGGGATGGGGCACTGGGCGCTGGTCTTTCACAGCTCCCCGGCCCCAAAGGCGAGGATTTCAGATCAGCAAAGAGCTTTCAGATCACATCTTTCGTTTCTCCCATCACCCTGGTATCTGGGCACTGCACTCTCTGGAAGGTGTCTCTCCTGCCCCATCCCCCCTGCGGTACTATGAGACCAGTTTGGCAGATGGGCACACGGCTTTGGGCAGCTAATGGTGTGAAGTCAATGGGTGCATGGTGTGACGGCGCGTTGGGGTTTTCCCGTCCCCTGCACCCCTGTAATGGCACGGACAGACTCCACCAGCCAGTAGAATAGAGGGAGTTTATTGCTTCTCCAGGGTACAGCACAGCACAGATGTCATCTGGTTACAGGAACCGGGCTTAGGATGCCTCAGCCCCCCTTGAGATGGGGGGAGACTGGGCCCCTACATTCCAACCTCTTTCCCTAGGCTCTCTCCTCCATGATCCCAGACAGAAACTAACTAACTCACTTCCAGCCCTGCCTCCAGCCAGGGCTCCACTCCCCCTTCTTCCCATTGTTCCGCTCCTGGGAGATAACTGGTCTGACGAGTTTCGAAGCCCCCTTGCATAATGACTCATCCCCTGCCTTGCTGGGCCGTGCTGCAGCCAGCAGCCAGTGGAGACCACCCACAGCCCAAGCCCAGCAACCAGCAAGGCACCCACACTACGTCACACATGGTATCTCCCCCACTCTGGCATTGAGCCCCATTCTGAGACAGTGATGGAGCCTTGCTAATTGGCCCAGTGAATCCTAGACAGAGCTGGGAACAAAGCTGGGGATTCATAGAATCATAGAACACTAGAAGTGAAAGGGACCTAGAGAGGTCATCGAGTCCAGTCCCCTGCCCTCATGATAGGACCCAGTACTGTCTAGACCATCCCTGATAGACATTTATCTAACCTATTCTTAAATATCTCCAAAGATGGAGATTCCACAACCTCCTAGGCAACGTATTCTAATGTTTATCAACCCTGACAGTTAGGGACTTTTTCCTAATGTCCAGCCTAAACCTCCCTTGCTGCAGTTTAAGCCCATTCTTCTTGTCCTCCTATCCTCAGATACCAAGGAGAAATTTTTTTCTCCCTCCTCCTTGTGAAACCCTTTTAGATACCTGAAAACTGCTCTCATATCCCCTCTCAGTCTTCTCCTTTCCAAACTAAATAAGCGCAATTCTTTCAGTCTTCCCTCATAGCTCATGTGCTCTAGACCTTTAATCATTCTTGTTGCTCTTCTCTTGACCCTCTCCAATTTCTCCACATCTTTCTTCAAATGTGGTGCCGAGAACTGGACACAATATTCCAACTGAGGCCTAATCAGCACAGAGTAGAGCAGAAGAATGATCTCTGTGTCTTGCTTGTAACACTCCTGTTAATGAATCCCAGAATCATGTTTGCTTTTTTTGCAGCAGCATCACACTGCTGACTCATATTTAGCTTGTGATCCACTATGACCCCTAGATGGCTTTTTGCAGGACTCCTTCGTAGACAGTCGTTTCCCATTCTGAATGTGTGAAATGGATTATTTCTTCCTAAGTGGAATACATTTCATGTGTCCTTATTAAACTTCATCTTATTTCCCTCAGACCATTTCTCCAGTTCATCCAAATCATTTTGAATTATGACCCTATCCTCTAAAGCAGTTGCAACCCCTCCCAACTTCGTAGCATCTGCAAACTTAATATGCGTACTCTCTATAACAATATCTAAATTGTTGATGAAGATATTGAACAGAAACAGTCCCAAAACAGACCTCTGCAAGACTCCTCTTGTTCTGACCTTCCAGCAGGATTGTGAACTGTTAATAACTGCTTTCTGAGAATGATTATCCAGACAGTTATGTACCCATCCTATAGTAGGCCTGTCTAAGCTGTATTTGCCTAATTTATTGATAAGAAGATCATTCAAGACTGTGTCAAATGCCTTACTAAAGTCTAGGTATACTACATCCATCACTTCTCCCTTATCCACAAGACTCATTATGCTATCAAAAAAAAAAGGTGTCAGATTAGTTTGACATGATTTGTTCTTTACAAATCCATGCTGGCTGTTACCTAACACCTTATTATCATCCAGGTGTTTGCAGATTAACTCCTTAATTGCTTGCTCCATTATCTTTCCTGGCACAGAAGTTAAAGTGACTGGTCTGTTGTTTCCTGGGTTGTTCTTATTTTCCTTTTTATAGATGAGCACTAGATTTGCCCTTTTCTAGTCTTCTGGAATCTCTCCTGTCTTCCATGATTTTTCAAAGATGATAGCTAGAGGCTCAGATACCTCCTCTATCAGCTCCTTGAGTATTCTAGGATGCATTTCATCAGGTGACTTGCAGACATCTAAGTTTTCCAAGTGATTTTTAACTTAATATTTTATATTTTATATTCTAAACCCACCCCCTTGCCACTAGTATTCACTATGTGAGGCATTCCTTCATCATCAGACTTCTCGGTGAAGACCGAAACAAAGAAGTCATAAGAACAGAAGGATGGCCATACTAGGTCAGACCAAAGGTCCATCCAGCTCAGTATCCTGTGTGCCAACAGTGGCCAAAGCCAGGTGCCCCAGAGGGAGTGAACTGAACAGGTAATGATCAAACGATCTCTCTCCTGCCATCCATCTCCACACTCTGACAAAGAGAGGCTAGGGACACCATTCTGTAACCATCCTGGCTAATAGCCATTCATGGACTTAACCTCCATGAATTTATCTAAGTCATTAAACACCTCTGCCATTTCCCAGTTTCCTTTTACTGTTTCTCCCTCCTTACTGAGCAGTGGTCCTACCCTGTCCTTGGTAGTCTTCGTGCTTCTAATATATTTATAGAAAGTCTTCTTGTTTCTTGTTACGTCTATAGCTAGTTTGAGCTCACTTTATGCCTTTGTCTTTCTGATCTTGCCCCCTGCATACCTGTAGGCTGTGTCTACATTGGCAAGATTTTGCGCAAAAAACATGCTGCCTGTCTACACTGGCGGGGAGTTCTTGCACAAGAACACTGACGCTCTAATGTGTGAAATCAGTGCTTCTTGCGCAAGAACTATGATGCTCCCACTCAGGAATAAGCCCTCTTGCGCAACTGTTCTTGCGCAAGAGGCCAGTGTAGACAGGCAACATGAATTTTTTGCGCAAGAAAGCCCGATGGCTAAAATGGCCATCGGAGCTTTCTTGTGCAAGAGAGCATCTACAATGGCACAGATGCTTTTGCGCAAAGCACATCTCTTGCGCATAAGCACATGCCAGTGTAGACGCTCTTCTTAAATACTTTAACGCAAAAACTCTTGCGTTAAAAGTATTTGCAAAATCTTGCCAATGTAGACGTAGCCGTAGTGTTTGCTTATATTCATCCTTTGTAATTTGTCCCAGTTTCCACCCTTTATATGACTCCTTTCTGATTTTTAGATCATGCAAGATCTCCTGGTTAAGCCAAGGAGGTCTTATGCTGTACTTTCTATTTTTCCTATGCAACTGAATAGTTTGCTTTTGGGCCCTTCATAATGTCCCTTTGAAAAACTGGCCAGATACCCCACTGCGTCACAACTTTAACGCCAAAACTCTTGCGTTAAGTAATCTGCGCAAAATCTTGCCAATGTAGGCGTGGCGTAGTGTTCCTTATATTCATCCCTTTGTAATTTGTCCCGAAGTTTCCCACCGCTATGACTCCTTTCTGGTTTTAGATCATGCAAGATCTCCTGAAATCCATTGTCTCTATTTTGCTGTTCTCCTTCTACCATCCCTTAGAATCACAAATTCTATGATTTCAGGGTCACTTTCACCCAAGCTGCCTTTCACTTTCAAATTCTCAACCAGTTCCTCCCTGTTGGTTAAAATGAAATCTAGAACAGCTTCTCCCCAGTAGCTTCTTCAACCTTCTGAAATAAAAGTTGTTTTCCATGCAGTCCAAGAACTTACTGGATTGTCTGTGCTCTGCTGTGTTAGTTTCCCAACTAACATCCCAGCCAAGGCAGCCCTGCAAACACCAGGCCCACTTCGTCCCACTTGGCACTCCCCTCAATGCGGTGAAGTGAGTGTCCTTCCCTGTCTGGCAGCCCTCGCTGGGCCATGGAGAGGGGGCAAGGTGAGGCAGGGAGCCCAGAGCTGAGATTCGCTGCTGTCTTAGGCCAGGGAGGAGAGGTTGGCTGGTGCCAGCCTGGCAGAAATGGCCTTTTCCCCAATCTCATGGACTAAGCTTCAATTTTATATTTCCCCCTCATTTTTAACCAGTTTAATTATTTGTGCTTGTGGGGAACCCAGCTGGGGCGGAAGGGTAGGTCAGCACCAGCAGTGGGGCTGTGGTGAGATACCACCCATGACAGCAGAGACACAGTAGCCCTCTGCAACACCGAGGATGGCAAGACATGGGGGAGGGCAGGTGCAGGGATGGTGATTGCTTTGTCCCAGGGTCCATCCATATCTCAGGCTAGGAGGAGGAGGCGGCTCCAGGCCCCTGATCATTTTGGTTGCCCTCCGCTGGTCTCTCTCCAATGTGCCCACATCCTTTCTGTCAGGGGGCTTAGACCAGGCTGCAAAAATCACAGGACAGGAGGGCAGGTCACTGCCATTTCCCACCTAGTTCACAGGGGGTTTTTGACACACACACCCGGTAGCGTATGAGCTGTTTTGTGAGCCGGAGAGATTCTTGAGGGTTTAACTTTGAGACACTTGCACCTCCCCACCCAGACGTGTGTGGGACAAAGGGCAAAGCGACATGGTGCCACGTTTCCCACCAAGGGGCTGCAGACCCATGAGGCAGCCATGGGTCAGGGCTCACAGTGTGACAGGGGTCAGCAGGATGGGACGTGTGAGCGCGCACTGCCTGACTGCCCTACGTCCGTGTCTCAGAGCCAGGCATAGCAGCCACACGGGAGGGGCAAGAGAGGTTGGCAGGGAGGTAAAACCATCAGTGACCAGAGAAGGGGTGACCCCTGACCCACGCAGCCTCCTTCCTGCCCCTCCCAAGGGGGGCCAAAGTGGTGGGATGAAGACTCTGACTTACCCCTCTCGCCAATGGAACATGACGTCTAGTGGGTGTGATCAGGGTGTGCATGGTTGGCATCTGTGGAGGAGAAGGGGGGAGTGGGAATGGGGTTGCTAATGGGGGAATGGGGCACTGGGAACAGGGACCCAGGCAGGGCTCTGCATGATTGGAGCCTGGGTACAGAGCAGAGGGACAGGAGCCCATCGGTGTGTGTGGCTGGGGGTTTACAGGAAGGGGTCTATTGGGTGTAGCACTGTAATTGGGGAGAAGAAAACTATCGGCTCACAGAAATGCACCCAACAGTTGAGTGGGGCTTGAAAATCCACCTGCTTGGACACTGGCCCCAATACAAATCTCAGTGTCTGCACTTCAGACTGTGCCCTGCTGCTTTCTGCCTAAAGGAGCGGAATCAGGGTGAAGGGAAGCACCTCACACCAGCCTTTACAGGTCCCAGGCCTGGTTGCTCGGTTTGTTCTCACCTGGAGCACCCTGTCAAATATCCCTCCTGGCCCATCTCCCCAGTGGAACGGCCCCTCCCTCGTTCGGCTTTTAGCCACCAGGCAGTGATGGGAGTGACTGTCTGAGCTGGTATCTGTCGCATCTGTCAAGGGGTCTGTACTCCCTGTCTGAGACCAAAGCCGCCGCAGGGTTTGAGTGTATGGCGCTGGCTCTCAAGACACTCCCCAGGGTGCAGAGACACAGTCTGTTTCACCTGCGCTCTGCTCAGATATCAAATCTGTCCCCGGGGCCAAGAGACGGTGATTCCCTTCCCCGCCCTCCATTCCCTACTCTGCTACTGTGCCAGGGCCAGAAGAGGGAGGTGATGAAGACAAGACTGCCATATTGCAATGAATGTTAGCTGTTGCTCACAGTGTCCCTCTTTCTGTCCCACAGACACACCCCATGGCAAGGCAGAGACAAGGAAACCAAACATCCCTCACAGGATTTATCCTCCTGGGATTCGGGAGCTTCTGGCCTGCAGATTCCTCTCTTCCTGCTCTTTCTCATGATCTACCTGGTGACCATGGCCGGGAACATCCTCATCCTGGCACTGGTTGTGGCCAATCGGCACCTTCACACCCCCATGTACTTCTTCCTGGGCAACTTGTTCTTCTTGGAGATTTGCTACAGCTCCACCCTCCTGCCCCGGCTCCTGGCCGGGCTCCTGACTGGGGACTGGACAATTTCCTTTACTGGGTGTCTCACACAATATTACTTCTTCGGTGCTCTGGCAGCCTCAGAATGCCTCCTCCTATCTGTGATGTCCTACGACCGGTATCTAGCCATATGCAACCCACTGCACTATGCTGCCCGGATGAGTGGCAGGTCTTGCCTCCAGCTTGCTGGGGGATCTTGGATAGGCGGCTTCATTGCTTGTAGTATAACCACAGTGTCAATAACCCAGTTAACCTTCTGTGGCCCTAATGGTATTGACCATTTCTTTTGTGACTTTATTCCCCTTGTAAAACTCTCCTGCAATGACCCTCTCTGATGGACACGTTGGCATTCACAGTCACCTTGATTTTCTCACTGGTCCCCTTCCTGCTCACCTTGGGGTCCTACATCTGCATTATCAGCACCATCCTCAGAGTTCGCTCCACCACCGGGAGGCAAAAGGCCTTTTCCACCTGCTCCTCCCACCTCATTGTGGTGAGCTTTTATTATGGAAGTATCCTGACTGCCTACATGTTCCCGACCACTGACCTCCTGAGCCACTTCAAGAAAGTTCTCTCCATCTCCTACACCATCCTGACACCCCTGATCAATCCACTCATCTACGCCCTGAGAAACAGGGAGGTCCAGGGGTCCCTGTGCAAAGCTTGCAGGGATTTAAGGTTTACAAGGTCCTGGCCCATTGGTTTGCTTAGGTGAAAATGAAATAGCTGTGATATACGCAGGGTAGGGCCAGAATCAAAGCTACAAAATAGAAGGTTCTATTTCCACTTGTGTCTGTGAACTTCCAGAGTGACAGCCCTGGGAGCAATGGGGGTTCCAATGCCACCGGGGAAGTACAAATAGGCTTCAGGGGGACATGAATTGGTGGCTACTCGAAATCAAAAGACATGGGGAGACTGAGCTCGAAGAGAGGTGCCGGTGTTGCTCACCCAACTGTGGTGTGTTCTGCGCCAATAGCCACCCCAGCAGACTGCATGTGACTGGGTCAAGAAGACACTAGGCTGCAGGTCAGTAGCAGCAGCGCTCGTCCAGATGTACATGAACACCTACAACCTGCAACTTAAACCTGTCCAACACATTATCAATAAACTACAACCTATACTGCAACATGATACTAAACTCCGAGAGGCTCTGGGAGACAGACCCATAGTCTCCTATAGACAACCACCGCACCTCAAGATGATTCTTACCAACAACCACAGGACATACCACACTAATACCAACCCTGGAACCTTCCCTTGCAACAAACCCCGTTGCCAGCTTTGTCCACATATTCACTCTGCTGATACCATTATTGGACCTAACTAATTGAGTTATAAGATCAAGAACACATATTCCTGCTCATCCAGAAATATAATTTATGCTATCATGTGCTGAAAGTGTCCGTCTGCTATGTACATTGGACAAACGTCTCAGACACTTTGCCAAAGAATCAATGCCCACAAAACAGATATTAGACAGGATCACAAAGAAAAACAGTTTCTTGCCATTTCAACCAGAAAGGGCATTGTCTCAACGACTTGATTACCTGCATCCTGCTTCAAAGACCTTTTAACACCAGACTTGAAAGAGAATCCTCTGAACTGTCATTCGTGCTTAAATTGACACTTTACGCCTAGGTCTAAACAAAGACATTAATTATTTTACCCATTACAAAGATAGCTTCCCCAATTATCATCTCTAATATCATTAGCTCACAGACATTTACCTCCCCACATCCTCCTTCTGTTCTGAAATTTGATTTGTCCTTTTCATATGTGTTCATTTTTTTGATTGTATCCTTTGGTATATATGGTTGTGCCAATTTTCTTCCACTATTTGATCTGAGGAAGTGGGTCTGGCCCACGAAAGCTCATGACCTAATAAACCATCTTGTTAGTCTTTAAAGTGCTACATAGTCCTGTTTTTTGTCTCAGAGAACAGACTCAGATAAAATATGAAGGCACCTGAGTCAGGTTTATTGTCAAAATGAAGTATATTAATAGTCATCAGTAGCCAGATGGCTTCTGATCCCCTATGCATTTGTACCTGTGACAATGCACCGGCTCAGTCAATAGTATGGATTTACTATTGCCCCTAAGACAGTCAAAGGCTACATCTACACTGGCATGATTTTGCACAAGAACTCTTTTGCGGAAGAGTTCTTGTGCAAAAACTCTTCAGAAGAGAGCGTCTACATTGTCATGTGCTTTTGCGCAAGAGCATACATGCCAGTGTAGATGCTCTCTTCCATAAGACAACTCTGATGGCCATTTTAACCATAGGGCTTTCTTGAGCAAGAAATTCATGTTGCCTGTCTACACTGGCCTCTTGCGCAAGAACAGTTGCACAAGAGGGCTTGTTCCTGAGTGGGAGCATCATAGTTCTTGTGCAAGAAGCACTGATTTCATACATTAGAACGTCAGTGTTCTTCCGCAAGAACTCGCGGCCAGTGTAGACAGGCAGCAAGTTTTGGTGCAAATGCGGCTGCTTTTGCGCAAGATCGCGCCAACGTAGACACAGCCAAAGAGTTAAATCAAGTAGCCCAACATTTATAGACAGAGATAAACAACTCTAGGTATCATTTTATGCATTAATTACGCATTTGGTACTTCCTCTTGTACTTTCCTCCCCAAGCATTCACTACCGGTTATCCTGCTTTCACTTCTGTTGTTTCAAATGGTTTTATCCTGTGCTAAGTTTGGGGTGTCCTTGTACCCAGGGCTGGAAGGAGGCATGGGCAAGCCGGGCAGCTGCCCAGGCGCCAACCGATGAGGCGCCTGATGGCAGCTGGAAGGCGCGCAGCGTCCCTTACAGCTGCCATCACGAGCCACGCGCCTGGCTCCCGCAGTGCTAGCCCGCTCACATCCCCGCGCCGACCAGCAGTGCCCTTCCTCCCACGGCTGCGGGGCCCTGCACGGCCCGGCATGCGCGCCAGCAGCGCTGGCTGGACCAGGCTGGGCAGCGCATGCACCGTGCACCCGAGGCGGGCCCGGGCTGCACGCCAGCAGCCGTGACTGGCCTGCGCATGAGCCGAGCGCCTCAGGGGGCGGGCCCGCACTCCTGGGGCGGGCCAGTACTCCACGGGCGGACCCGTGCATGCGCCCTGCGCCCAGGGGCAGCGCCGCGCACCCGGGCCCAGGGCGCCAAAAGGGCTCAGGCTGGCCCTGCTTGTATCATGCTGAGGGAGGCTACGTCTACATTGGCAAGATTTTGCGCAAATACTTTTAAAGCAAGAGTTTTTGCATTAAAGTATTTATGCGCAAGAGCGTCTACACTAGCATGTGCTTTTGCGCAAGAGATTTGCTTTTGCGCAAAAGCATCCATGCCAGTGTAGACGCTCTCTTGCACAAGAAAGCTCCGATGGCCATTTTAGCCATCAGGCTTTCTTGTGCAAGAAATTCATGCTGCCTGTCTACACTGGCCTCTTGCGCAAGAACAGTTGTGCAAGAGGGCTTTTTCCTGAGCAGGAGCATCATAGTTCTTGCACAAGAAGCACTGATTTCACACATTAGAACGTCAGTGTTCTTGTGCAAGAACTCCCCACCAGTATAGACAGGCAGCATGTTTTTGCACAAAATCATGCCAATGTAGACGCAGCCGGAATGTATTAATGTATTTCTTGTGCTTTTTAGCAGAACTAGCAGTTCAAGTGTGGAGAGACACTGACTTGCAGGCAAACATCTGCTTTTAACAACGCCTGTCTGTTACTCATAGTATAACTCTAGCTTACTTTGATTCATGCTCCAGGCTCTTTCTTTCTCCTGACCTACACACATAACTGGAATATTGGTATTGAAGAGCACAGGTTGCTTAGGAAGGGTCGGCAACAGAAGTTTCCTTCTCACTGTCACAAGAGGGAAACTCCTCAGCGGGCAGGTCTGGGCAGGTCTGTGTCTGGGCACAGACTGAGGCTCCTGGAACCATGGGATGGTATTTAATGAGAACCCTGGACAGGGATTTGCATGCGGTTCCTCTGGTGGGTATAAGCAGTGATGGGGGTGAGCGCTTAGTGCATAGGGAAGTCCCTTTGTGGACACATCTCCCTTTGCAACCCACAAGACCCTGTCAGATCAGTTCACATGACAGGAGGTGGCTGTGAAGGGCAGAAGGGGAGGCCAGAGAACAGGCCACTGGGCTGGCACGCTCTCGGAACCTGCTTGGCCTGGGATCTGAGGCCTCCACCAAGTTCACCTCCTGGAGGTACATGTGATGGGACAGGGAGATGCAGGTGGAGGCCCAGAGGCAGAACTGCCCCAGAGAACCATGGCTGCAGGATGTCCAGTCTCCTGGCTGCTTTTTAGAGATAAAATTCCTTATTGAGCCTTTCTCTTCCCCTAAGCCCTGCCATCTGGTCTCTCTGCTCTTGTGAGCTCCTTGGGCAGGTTGTGATCTTCCAGGAAACTTTGGCCAGGTACCTGAGTAACCAGGGCTATGTCAACACTTGCGACTTCTTGTGGGATAAATATGCAAATGAGGCTAAGCCTGGAATATTGCTGAGCCTCGTTTGCATACCTAATGAGCCACCATTTTTGCAGAAGAGGCTTTTGTGCCAGAAGGAGCTGTCTACATTGCTCCTTCTTGTGCAAGAAAACCCTCTGCAATGCTATTATTACCGAAAATAATTGGTGTAAAGAGGGTTTTTTGCAAGATGGGGCAGCGTAGACAGCTCCTTCTGGTGCAAGAGCCTTTCTGCAAAAATGGCAGCTTACTAGGTATGCAGATGAGTCTCAACGATAACTCTGCAAAAATGGCATCTCATTATGTATGCAAATGAGGCTCTGATATCTCACACAAGAAGCCTGGAGTGTAGACATGTTTTTGTGCAAAACCACCAGTTTCTAAAAAATGCTAGAAACGAACATCTACCTTTAGAGCTTTCAATACAAATCTCTAAAACAAAACCTTAACTAAACATTAAAGCAATTTAGGGGAAAAAAACAGAAAACACCAGAAAGGCTATGTCTACACTCATGCTTCTTGCACAAGTAATATGCAAATGAGGCTAAGCGTGAGTATTGCTGAGCCTCATTTGCATACCTAATGAGCCACCATTTTTCAGAAGAGGCTCTTGCAAGAAGGAGCATCTACACTGCCCCTTCTTGCGCAAGAAAAACCCTCTTGCAATGCCGTCCTTCCTGAAAAGTAATAAGTGTAAGGGCAATGGCATTGCACAAGAGGGTTTTTCTTGCACAAGAAGGGGTAGTGTAGACGCTCCTTCTTGCGCAAGAGCCTCTTCTGAAAAAAATGGTGGCTCATTAGGTATGCAAATGAGGCTGGGTGATATTCAACGCTTAGCCTCATTTGCATATTACTCCCGCAAGAAGCCGAGAGTGTAGACATAGCCAGACTGTCCTTCACTCATCTCCGGCCTCACAGATACATGGGGGTTTGTTGTTACTTCTTTTACTGCTTGCAAAGTGTGTTATTTTGTGTTTTGACTGGTCTGTGCATTGCATAATTTTCATTTCTCTTACACTTAAATTTAATTCTTTGAGTAGTGAGTTCTAAAATGCCTAACAGGTCCTGGCTGGAGTAATTATCCCCACGATATTTGTTGCTCCTGGAAGTTGATGGCATGCCCCTGCAGCCCCGGAGAAAGGCAGTTGTTGTAAAAGAAGCTAACCAGACTCACCTCCTTGCGCTCACGTATGTGACAATAAATTCTCCTTCGGCCCTCAAGGAAGGTTCCATGTGCAAAGCTACAAAGGTTTCTGAGGCTCACGCTGGCCACTGGCCGGGACTCTGTTTTGTCGGGAGGACTGGCAACTCGTGGGGTAGGTGAAAAGCAAACTGCGGGCAGGAAGAAGGGCAATTCCTGGATTCAAGGAAACAGCTGTTTGTATTTATGCTGTTGTTCTTGTTTTGTTCTCTTTTGTTTTTCCAAATCGATTCAGTGAGGGTCGCTGGGGCTTTAACTGACCCTGTAGCTCTGACCACTGCGCTGTGATGTTTAGTCGCCTCGTTTTGTGCGAGTCGCTCCTGTGCTCTGTGTCCCTGGGCAGTGACCGGCGCAGTGATACGCGGCGGTGCCTAAGGCTGTCGGGGAGCGGAGCTTCAGGAAGACCTGGTTGTTGGAAGGGCTCAGAGATGGTCGGTGCTGGGCGTAGGCCGTGTCCTCGTTACATGGGTGAATGTTTCCCGCTCATTGCAGCCGGGCCCAAGAAGCTTCCAGGTCCAGGCCCAGGTGTAACCGCTGCCAGTGATGGAGACTGTTGAGGTCCAGGGGAAAACCATTTAATGGGCACAGAATCCTGGGTGTGGAGGCCAGAAGGGGCCGATCCGATTGTCTGGTCCGACCCGCTGCTTAGCACCGGGCATAGAACGTCACCTTGTGACTGCGACATGAGCTCACAAGGGACCTCTGAGCTGTAGCACTGCACGTGTTTCCCTAAAGCCAGAGTGGGGTGCGGATGTCTCCTGTCTGCTTATTCTGGGTGGGTCTCACCTACCCTCTAAGAGAAGAGCTGGGGGAGGTAAAATCTTTTACTGAACCAACTTTTGTTGGCGACGGAGAGGAGCGCTCTGGCTACACAGGGTTGTTTCCTGGACTTGTAGAGCAGGTCCCGGTCCCTCAGAAACGTGTCCCTTTCCGCAACAGAGCTAGTCCCACAGAACATACCCCTCCCGCCCTGGGACCAGCTTTCCTGGGACCAGCTGGGCTCCAACAACCCTGCAAAATCCTCCCTCGGAAGCATCAGCCGCCGTTCGAAGTAGGACGCTGGACTGGGTGGTTCTCGAGTCTGATCCGATGTCTAGTAATCACCGAGACACGTCAAAACCCACTTGTTCCTTTACAGAAGGTTCGCTTCTCTAGCTCCTGCTCTGGGGAAACGTGAACTACAGCGCCCCCTACTGGGCGGAATGAGATCTGCTCAGTGCCACTGCCCGTGTGGGGTGCATCTGTGATGATGTAAAGATGCGATTCCAAAGGTCATGATATGAACCTAGTCCACTTGCCGTGTGTGAACACTTCTATGCGTTGGTTGTAGCCCTCAGCATTTTTCCTCCCCGCCGCCCAAGCTGAAATGCCGTGAGGAATTTTAATCTTAAATAAGAGAGTCCACAGGAACAAGTGGCATTCGTTTAACTAAACTGGTTTAAATTAATTCAGTGTAAACTTATGTTCGCTGATTGGTTTCCACAGAGCGAAAGCTGTTGCTGTTTCAAGGTCACCGTACCAAGATTTCCGTGAATGTTTAGCACCAACCAACGGAGTCTGTTTGGGGCGGCCAAAGGAAACCACGCGCTGTCCCTTCATTTCCCTCTAGTAAAAATGACATGTGCGTGTTTCCCTGGAGTAGACAGACAAATCACAGCCTGAGAGGCCTGAAACCCTGGCGAGAATCCGCTTCCCGCTGGATCCCTGCGTTGCTCTGTGTCGTGGTGCTTCTCTGGCGCAGTAATACGTGGCGGTGTCCGCAGCTGTCAGCGAGCGGAGCTGCAGGAGAAGTCGTTCTTGGAGGTGTCAGGGGAGATGGTGACCCGGCTCTGGAAGGACGAGCCGTAGTTTGTGCGCCAGGTAGAACTGCTGTAAAATCTCCGCCCCAGCCACTGCAGCCCTGTCCCGGGAGGCTGCCGGACCCAGTGCCAGCCGTGCCCAGTAGCGATGGACTGACCCGAGACAGCGCAGGTCAGGGTGAGGGTCTCTCCTGGCTTCACCGCTCCAGGGCCGGACTGGACCAGCTGGATCTGAGCAGGGACACCTACGAAAGGGAGGGAAATTCAGGAACTGTGACGCCGCCACAGCCACTCCCCTTCCCGGGGACTCGCCCGGCTGTGCTGAAGTGAAGGGGATTTCTCCCCCTCCCCAGTACAATGGAGCGGGATTTTCCCTGTCCCGCCCCAGACACTCACACGGCAGGGAGGCCAGGAGGAACAGGCAGGCGAAGAACGAGTCCATGATGCTCAGAATGAAGGAACAGACTCCCCGCAGCCAGGCCAGGCAGGGCTGTGTCTGGGCAGAGACCAAGGTCCCTAGAGGCAGGGGCTGGTATTTAACCGGGAATCCCCGGGCCGGGATTTGCATGCGGGTGGCAGCCAGCGGGGGTGGGAGATGAAAGGCCGGCGGGCCGGTGGTTCGGGGCTAAATGGGGGAAACTCAATGACGTCCGGCAGCGGGACACGAGAGAAGTGACTCGCGGATCCATTAGGCCGGTGTCAGGCCGGGATGTCTCTGGGCCTGGCTCCTGTTACCAGGCAACACTCGGGGCTCTGATCAGGGCAGGAGGGGGGAGGCTCTCGTGTCAGTTTCAGAGGCAGGAAATGAAAGGACCTTTTTTTCTGGGGAACTGGGAAATTATCGTAAATATAGTTCGGGCGGCTCCTGCTCCCAGCGACATCCAAGGTGCAACTGCCGGAACCGGTCCTGCCCCAGTGACAGGGATGAACATCCCCACTAAAGTGTCTCGCAAAGCCCAGTGATGTCACGCTGCGTTTGTATCAGGAGGCTCCAACCTGGTTGCCACTAACAGCAGGATTGGTCCTGCTGGGGGAGAAAGAAATAAAGGGGGAAATACGGCAGTGATTCCCGGAGGCGCAGTAACCAGGGAACATGGGGTCCCGGAGCCCAGTGGCAGCATAGCCCCGCCCTTACCCGCGGGGAGCAGCAGGAGGAGGGCGCTGGCCAGGCTGGGGGTCATGGCTGCGGCTGGCGGTTTGTTCTCTCTCTCTCTCTCTCTCTCTCTCTCAGGCTTTACTAAGAATATGGAAGTGCTCGTGGCCTTAATTCGCTCACTGCCACGGAGAAGGTGGGAAAAACTACTCTGGACTGAAGGGCGACACAAGACTGAGCCACAGAACATAACGAAGGCCACACTGTGTCAGACCAACAGTCCATCTAGCCCAGCATCCTGTCTGCTGACAGTGACCATTACCAGATGCCCCAGAGGGAGGGAACACAGCAGGTAATCCTCACTGTCACACTCCTGTCACCCTTTTCCAGACAAACAGAGGCTAGAGGCACCATTCATACATATTCTGGCTAATAGCCATGATGGACCAAACCTCCATGAATCTATCTAGCTCTTTTTGGAACCCTGTTAAAGTTCTAGCCTTCACCACCTCCTCTTGCAAGGAGTTCCACACGTTGATTGTGCGCCCAAGGAATAAAAACTTCCTTTTGATTGTTTTAAATCTGCTTCCTATTAATTTCCTTTGGTGACCCCTAGTTCTTACATTGTGGGAATAAGTAAATAACTTTTCCTTATTCACTTTTTCTACACCACTCATGATTTTATAGACCTCTATCCTATCCCACCCCTCTTTGTCTCATCTTTTGTAAGCTGAAAAGTCCAGGTCTCTTTAAACTCTCTTCAATGGCTAAAGGGGGGGGGGAGATGGGGGTTCAATAGATCTGGGTCCCTCAAGAAAGTCCTTTATCCAGGGAATGACGGAGACGGTCATGACGCTTCTTGATTAGCTTCAATCAATGATCCTCCTCCCCAAGGGCGCAGGGTTCTAATTAATACTCAGTCACAGCCCAGCACCAGTGAGACTCCGAGGGGATTTCAGGGCCTACACGGTGCCGGCTTTGTGGAGCTCGGAGCGTGTCCGATGTGTCCGCACGAGGAGGCGGTGTGATGCTGAGTTCCCTTTGCGGATCTAGCCCTGAGCACCTACTGAGAGCCGCAGGCAGGTGGCTGTCCGGCTCCCTGGCTCCAGTCCTTCCGGAATTCAAACCGATGTACCCAGATGCGGGGCTGGAAAGCTCCCGAGGGATTATAAAAGGACTGAGGTGCCCATATGTATAGGAACGGGTGGCAAAGCTCAGCCTGGCTGTGAGAGAGAGAGTGTAAATCGGGTTTTTAATACACTTTGCGGTGTGTTTTATCAGCCTGGGCTGTGAGGAGGCTGGGAGGAGTGAGCAGAGGCGGGGGCAGCGGAGAGGGGTACAGAGTGTCGGGGGCAGGGAGAGCTGTGGGCCTCGCTGGCTTTTTCTAACACCGCGCTCGGTCCCTGCGCGCATCTGGGTGTGAGGGAGCCACAGGCAGGAACTCAGGAGCCCGATTTGGTAATCCCAGCCCTGCCCCCATTCTCCAGCTGTAGTTGACCGCGGCTTGCTCAATTGTTGACATTGCCAGAGAGGTGCAGGGTTGAAAGCTCAGATCAGAATTTTGATTCACACGGAGCCTTTTTTCAGTTCCCAGCGCTGCCCGGTCACTGCTGCCCTCAGACGGCTCAAGGCAGAGGGTGCAGGCTGGGTTTTTGTACGATCTCTACTAGATTTTGGGTCACGGTGACGTCCTTGACACAGTAATAGCGGGCGGTGTCCTCGGGCTTCAGGCCGGTCAGTTGCAGGTTCAGCAGGTTGCTGGGATTCTCCCCGTAGATGGTGAATCGGCCTTGGACAGCCTGGAAATACCACTGGCTCGATCCATCCGCGTTAATCGCAGCCACCCACTCCAGCCCCTTCCCGGGAGCCTGGCGGATCCAGTGCATATACACGCTGCTGAGGGTGACGCCGGAGGCTTTGCAGGAGAGTCTCAGAGAATCTCCGGGCTTCTTCACATCCTCCGGACTCCACCAGCACCTGGGACCGGGCACCTGGGAGCAAAGATGCGATACGAACATTAGTATCAAATATGCAAAACAAAATTTCCGTCCGCTTCTACAGCGTGTGTAGCTAGAAAATACCTGACAAAGCAGCAACGAGGAAAACTAAATCGACCCCAAATTTCATATTCTCCGTTGCTGGAGGGCAGTATTGACTGGAGACTGCACAGACACTGGGGCTGCGGGGTGTCTCTCCGGGTGCAGCCTAGGAGAGAGAGACACCAATTTAAGCAGGCACCGGTCACGGCCATTTGCATATGCCCCTCCTTATCAGAGACACAAACGCCTTCCCTTAACGAGCCGAGTCACTGCCATGGAGTCTCCGGCAGAAGGTGTCTCCTCCTCCCTCCCTGTGTGTTTGTGCAGCGCCTGGCTCAGCGCGGGGGCAGAGGGGTGTCCCGATGGGCTCTCACAGCGCTGGGGAGATAAGGAGAAATGACGTCACTTAGCTCGCCATTCACGTCTAGGGGTTGCCTGGGAATGGGCTGTGGTGAAAGGAAATACTTCACGGGCGTTCGTGGGCTTCGGGGCCTTTGTGGTGCAAGGGAAACCCTTCTTATAAGTCACGGAATATTTGGAGAAGAGAAATTATAGCTCTTCTCTTATGACTTTGGATGCTAGTGGGGAAGAGCCCTAGGGAGTTAGGCACCCTGCTCTAATCTACATACAGTTGGATTTGGGCACCCTGAGCCCCTTCTGCAGTTCCGAGATCTAGAGATACACCCTGTGGATGAGGCGTCTCCTGGAAATGGAGGTCACGTTCGCATTGTGC
This sequence comes from Rafetus swinhoei, assembly GCA_019425775.1. Lineage (NCBI taxonomy): Eukaryota > Metazoa > Chordata > Testudines > Trionychidae > Rafetus > Rafetus swinhoei. The sequence goes on from CM033433.1 coordinate 23,509,699, forward strand.
GAGGCGCCGCACAAATCCCTAGCGACAGCCACCCAGTGTCCCTTGGGAAGCTGCTACATAATGGACCCTTATCTGTGTGTGAGATGCCCAGCAGGTGGGTAAGTCTGGGACCAGACACCTGCAGAGGGGAAGGAAATAAAGGGGAAATACGGCAGTGATTCTGGAGGAGGCGCAGTGACTTGGGGACATAAGGTCCCGGCGCCCAGCGGCAGCGCAGCCCCGCCCTTACCCGCGGGGAGCAGCAGGAGGAGAGTGCTGGCCAGGCTGGGGGCCATGGCTGCGGTTGGCGGCTAGTTCTTCAGGCAGGAGGGAAAGCTACAGCCCAGCGCTGGCTCTGAGCGGTGGGAGCGGCCAGCGGCCGGGCTATGAACAGGCCCAGGGGAGGTCATTTGCATGGGCCCGAGGCGGGGCCAGTAGAACGCGGGGACCCAGGCAGGGCGTGACGCGGCATGGAGCTGGGCTATATAATGCAATGGGGGGTTTCCCTACTGACTGGTGAGGATCTGTCTGTGTATTTAGCCAGTTACCTGTCCTTTACCATAGCTCCCTGTCTCCAAACGCCCATCTATCTTCTAGCTTTGCACCACCCGCACTGCTGAGGTCTGTGTCTTTGTTACAAACGACTCGCCAGTTACATCACTGCACCGCTCCTCCTCCATGCTAATTGTGGCGGCGCGTCGGGATTCCCCCGCCGCCTGCACCTCCGTAGTGGCACAAACAGACTCCACCAGCCAGTAGAATAGAGGGAGTTTATTGCTTCTCCAGGATACAGCACAGCATAGATGTAATCCGGTTACAGGGCAGGCCTAGGATGCCTCAGCCCCCCCCTTGAGATGGGGGAGACTGGGCCCCTAAATCCCAGCCCGTTGCTTAGGTTGCTTCCTCCATGATACCAGCCAGAAACTAAAAACGATCCTTCCAGCCCTGCCCCCCAGCCAGGGGCTGGCCTCCCCTCCTTCTTTTTTTTCTCTCCCTGGGAGGCAACTGGTCGGACAGGTTTGGAGCCCCTTGCATAATGACTCATCCCCTGTCCTGCTGGGCCGTGCTACAAACAAGCGCCAACAGAGGTCACCCACAGCCCACCGCCCAGCATAGCAACCAGCAAGGTACCAACACTACATCACACCAATCTGGATAACGAGAAGGGAAATAACTTGTCCCAGGACGGCTCGGGAAATGGCTGGTCGGGGCTGTGCTGTGGGAGCGGGTTTGGACGGGCCAGGATAAAAGTCCCACGTGACGCTCAGTAGATAGAGAGGCCCGTGGGCGGCCGTTTAAAACCCGGTAAATTTCTCACTTTCCGAATGGCCCATCGGCTGCCGTCACTTCCAGACTCCAGGACTCACCCTTCCCACTGCTTCTCTACAGGCTCGGCCCCTGCTGCCTGCGATGGGAGCAGGGTCAGGCTTAAAGTGGAGATTGAGTGAGGAGAAGCCTCCGGGAGTCCCTAGGGGCGAACAGAGCTGGCTATGCCTACCCTGGCGGGCAGAGTGGAAGTGCGTGGGCAGCTGGGCTATGTCTACTGGGCTATGTCTACCTGACCAGCTGCTGTATGAAGTCAGTGCTTCTTGAGCAATTACTTCTTGCGCAAGAGGCCAGTGTAGACAGGTAACATCAATTTCTTGCGGAAGAGAGCGTGGACTGTAGACATAGACAAATTTGGGTCTGGTCTCTTGCTGAGGGATGAGGGCACCATCCCAGATAACCCCCTCATCTCAGTTCAGATGGTTCCCTAGGTGCCTGCAGCCAGGGCACAGAACAGGAGAGACGGGAGCAGGAATTTCATCTCCCCGGTGGGCAGCCGGCAGCGGCGGATATAGGGCAGGGCGAGCGGGCGGCTGCCCGGGGCCCCGCGCTTCAATAGGCCCCGCGCCAGCCCCGCTCACCCTGCCGTATATCTGTCATTGCTGCCCTGACCTGCTGGAGCCGCCTCCGCTGCTGCCCTTCGCTGCGAGTCCACAAGCGGCTCCGCTAGCCAGTGGCGCGCACGGCGGCGGCTCGTTGTCAGGGAGGCGAAGGGCGACGCCTGGCCATGGCGCCCGGGTATCCCGCTGCTCCGCCCTCCTGCCCTGCCCAGAGAGAGGCTGGGGGTGGCGCGGTCTCTCCCCCGAGAGGAGCCCAGACCCCTTTCCCGCCCCGCCCGGGGGCAGAGCAACCCGCCCGCCAGGGAGACCCCATCTCCTCCCGCCAGTCCCCACCTCCTCCCACTCGTGGGCGCAGCGCGACCCAGCTCCAGACAGCGCCCCGCCCCACACGTCCCTGGGAGCAGGGGGAGTTGCCAGCTGCCCCCGCCCAGCCAGGAGCTGTTGGAGAGGCTGAAATGGTCATTTTGGCCTGTCTGATGAGTCAGACACCCCTGCCCGCTGGTCCTCCCTATGGCCCATCTGTGCGCCATCCTCCACGTAGCCACACCCTGCCTGCCCCCCAACCCGAGTAACCACACGCTGCCTGCCCCCCCCAAGTCCCAGCACCCACACGCTGCCTGCCCCCCAAATCCCAGCCACCCACACGCTGCCTGCCCCCCAAATCCCAGCACCCACACACTGCCTGTCTCCCCCAAATCCCAACACCTAATGTTGCCTGGCAAATACCAGCCATGGGTAGCCGAAGAGAATCTACTGTGAGCCAGGAGCGTTTTGTAGGTCTTTCGATTATATCGATTGAAAACGACCTGTGTAAAGAAATGGACTTTACTGACATAATTGAAGAATGTGCTGCCAAAAGAGCTAAACAGCTATAGTAGACTAAAATGTTTAATTATTAATGCAGAATTGTGTTTAAGAATGAATTACAATATAATTAAAATAAAAATTATCCAACTAAATTAAGTTTCTATCAAATTTACCCAATTCACATTTAATATGAAAAATAGCCTTCAATTTGCGCATATGACGCCTTTTTTCTATTTTGTCTCCAAAGGGGGGCCCCGCAAAATTGTGCTGCCCTGGGCCCCGCAAAACTCTCATCCGCCCCTGGCAGCCGGACAGACACAGGCACTGAGACGCGGAGGGAGCGACACGGGCTGGACGTTGGGAGGGGCCGGGGACGAGAGGACGGAAATAGTCTGTGCTGTAGGGGAAACAAACCCCTCATTTGCATAGCGCGCGCGGCATGCAAAGCAGGGGCCGGTTCGTTCGCTCTTAGTGCCCAGAGATGCGGCCCCGGCCTCATAGTCCCCAGCGAGCGGCTCGTGCGGCTCACACGCGTCACCAGCGAAGTGTCGCCTAGAAACCGAACCCAAGTCCGCAGCCCCGTTGTGCTCGGCGCTGCACAGTCAAAGCGAGCCCGGCCCTGAGGTGTCTGTCATGGGCCTGCCCACGTGGGTGACCCAACAGCAGGGGCACGATTTATTAATTGTATTATTTATTTATTGTTCCCAAAAATCTCTGCTAGGATCCTCTAGTGCTGCAGCACCACACGGGTCACGCCGGCACTGCTGGGAAAGAAGCGAGCTGGTCTGTGACGACAAAGCAGCAATCTGGGACTCGGGAAACGTGGACGAGGATCCTGGCTTTCCTCTGGCTGCTTAGTGACTGCGGGCAAGTCCCTTTCGCTCCCTGTGGAACGGGGCACAATAGCACTGACCGCTCCTTACAAAGAGCTCCCAGACCAATGGGAAGCAGTTACCGCGGCTGCTAACAACAGACACGTGTGCGGAGTTTGTCCAGGGACACACCGGCGAGGTAAATACGTCACGTGACCTGCTCTCGCCTGTAACTTGCTGCAGACCAGCGGTAGGGAAATACTGGCCCGCGGGCCGGATTCAGTCTGCCAGAGTCATCTCCGTGCCCCCTCCAGCTCCTTATTTACCTGCGTCTCCGCAGGTACGGTCCTGTTGGCTGTGAGGAGAGCGAGGGGATTAGTGGGGGGGGCTACAAATGCCAGGCCAATGGCTGAGGGTCTGCCTTGCACAGCTTCTAGTTTTAGCAAATTCCAAGGAAGGTTCGTGTCCCCCCTGTCCTGGAGGTAGGTACCTCGGCGGATATTTAATAACCCCTTCCCCCTCCCCGTCCCTTGTGCCAGGGAAGGAGTTGGTGTTGGTTCCCATAGCCGTTAGCCTATTGGTTAGAGCACCTGCCTAGGAAATGATACGGGCAGGATCATCCCTCCTTAGCCTGGTGTGGGAGCAGGGATTTGACACCCACCTTCCCCTGTCAAAGGGAGGGTGACGGGGGCGCAGACACCCCCTCCTCTTTGAGCCTTAATGAGTATTCATTTACTCCCTGAGGAACAGCTTCCATGGGAGATATTGAAAGATCCCTTCCCAAAACCTCCCATCGCCTCGTACTCAGGACATTTCCTCCTGGGTGTTTTCCTGCTGTCACAGGTGACTCTCCCAGAAGCCTAATTCATATTTCGAAAAGTGACTTAGCGCTGCAGCCAGAAACATCTAATTCCCAGGAGGCCAAAGTGAGTTGGGAGCCGATGACGTTTGGGGAGAAATTGTCTCGGACTCTTTACCTGGACAAATGCTCTCGGGGCTGGTGCCACGGGACGACTCCTTGATTTGAAAGGCTCCAGTGTTGGCAGGACGCCTGGGTTCTTTCTCTGGGGTTTTTGAAGGGCTGTAGCTGCTGTTTGTGTCACTGTGTATCGCGCACAGTAATACGTGGCGGTGTCATCGGCTCTCAGGCTGCCCAACTGCAGCCAGGCCGTGCTCATGGAGGTGTCCCTAGTGAGGGTGAATCGCCCCTGGAAGGCCGGAGCGTAGTCAGTGGCACCACTGCCAGGATAGATCCGTCCGATCCACTCCAGGCCCTTCCCGGGAGCCCGCCGTGCCCAGTTAATGTAATTGCTGGTAAAGGTGTAGCCGGAGGTTTTACATGTGAGCTTCACGGACTCTTCGGGCTTCTTGATTTCTGCCCCAGACTGGGTCAGCTGGACCTGGGAGCTGGCACCTGTCAATAAAAAACGCAATAAAAATGCCGTTAATTCCATTATATTCCTCCTCTTCCCAGCCTTATCCAAGTTCTTGTCTTGCCTATGCAGGGCAGTCTCTGATCGGCCTTTTTGTAAGAAGGAATCTGTCCACACCATATTCCTATTCAGTGAGAAAGTGAAGTTACACCCTTTTGCAAAGGGAAACTGAGGCATGAACTGGGCTGGAGGGTTTTCAAAGCTGTGTACAGGATTCCTGGCACAAAATAATGGAAATTTGGCATTAAAATAGACGACTAGGCTTTGAAATTGCATCATACGCTATGTTCTCAGAGCTAGGATTTAGAATCCAGAGTTCCTGACCCATTTCCTACGTCTTCGCCTTCAAACCATCTTTCCTCTCCCAGCCCAGCTGTACCCTGCATCCACCCCCTTACCTGAGACAGCCGCCAGAACGAAACAGATCCCCAGACCGATCATTGTCATTCTCCTCTCCCACCCCGTGTACTGAAAGCAGGAAACCCGCCGCCTGTTGACTAGGCCCTTGGCTGTTCTTTATCAGGAACTTTTCCTACTTCATTTGCATGTGGGCGTGGCTACATCGTTTGACTAAACCTCGCCTTTGTCCACCTGTTCACATAAATGGCCTCAGAATTTGGAGGGACACAGCCAGGCAGGACACATCAGTGGAATTTGGGCCCCGATCTAGGACAACACTGAAGCTGCTTTGACCTCAGCGGGGCATCCGTGTGAGCTAAAGGACAATTGGTGAAGCTGAATGTTAAGGTGCCCAGTGTCGGGCTATCACAGTGTCACTCCCAATGGGTGTGAAACTGACATAACACAGAATCCAGGAATGTGTACCCAGGAATACACGGGTACTCTCCGATGGGGAAATCTGCCTGTGAGCGGTGACCTCCGAACTGCCAAGGGGCGCTGGGCACCGATCTCATGCTGATTGGGATGGGATTAGGCTGGGCAGAGCCTCGCGTTGAAGAGCCATCCCAGCCTGCAGACGTGAGGCCAATAATTCCGTGTGATTATTCCCCGATTCAGTCTCTGGGACAAAACGTTTCCGAAGCGACCGTGACACTTTGCTGCCCCCGTGCGGATCTGTCCCTTCAGTAACCACAGAAACGATTCCCCCTCTTCCTCCTTTTAGCTTCGTGTCGCTTGGTCACTTGTCTCCTGCAGGGCTGGAGAAAGGAGAGGTTTGCTTTGAAACAATTCACGGTACGTAGAGTAGGTGTGGAAGTGTTGAGGGAAATGGGGAATGTCTCTACTATGGAGTGTGGAGGTTTTGTCTTGGACAATAATGTAGAACAGTTGAAAAGACGCTTTCAAGGCAGGCGCCATGGCTGAGCTGGTTAAAGCGCCTGTCTCATAAACAGAATAGTCCTAGGTTCAACTCCTACTGGTACCTTGTAGCCTTTGCTTCCCGTGTCTAACTGCCCCTGTGGGGAAACAAAGAAGTCCTCCACGGGTGACTCTTTGCCCAGACATGATCGCGCACGTCTGGAGCGTTGGGGAAGCTGATGATCGGTATCTGAAAAAACTTGTATTTGGCACTGCTCAGTGTAAATCCTGGGGCATCAACTCCCCCTCCCGTGTACGGCGATCGCTTCTCGTTTTGTGCCAGGCCCCCGCTATGCTGTGTGACTGTGGGTCTCTCTGGCGCAATAGTGGTGGCGGTGTTTGCAGCTATCAGCGAGCGGAGCTGCAGCGAGAAATGGTTCCTGGCCGTGTCTGCAGAGATGGTGAGACTGCCCTGCAGAGACAGGCCGTAACTTGTCTCCCAGCCCCAGCCGTAGTTGCTGTCAGTGATGGAGACCCCAGAGACAGCGCAGCTCAGGGTGAGGGTCTCTCCGGGCTTCACCTCCCCCGGGCCGGACTGGACCAGCTGCACCTGAGCGAGGACACCTGGGGAAAGCGAAACAAGAAATTAAAGCCCCGATTCTGCTTCCTAGGGCCTGGCCCTTCCTCCCGACTCGCCCCCGGACACTCACAGGGGGCACCGGCCAGGAACAGCGCGAGCAGGAGCCAAGATTCCATCTCGCTCTTTGCCTGCAGCCCGGAGCGAGGCAGATGCGGGCCAGGCACTGGGCAGGCGGGTCCCAGTGTCAACCCAGGAGCTGCTCTTTAACCGGGCAATGGGAGCCGAAGATTTGCATAAACACCCCAACCTCCCCACCCCTCTTGAAAGGAGCCGGAACAAGGTGCCATCCTCAGTGGGGACAAACCCTCAGGGAGGCTGGAGTGCTGTGTGGGGGATGGGAGAGCAGCCCCACCCTTCCTGTATGGGACTGGGTCATACACATCACAGCAGTGACGCTGCAAACTGGGATGGGCACAGAACATAAAAAGAAGGGAGCTGCAGAGGCCGAGAGTCTCCTAGGACCATTGGAAAGGGGGGAAGGCTGGTTTGAGGAGCACCGGCAGCCAAACAGCTTAGGGGATGTGGCGGCGCGTCGGGGTTCCCCCGCCTCCTGCACCCCCCGTAGTGGTAGGAACATACTCCACCAGCCAGTAGAATAGAGGAGTTTATTGCTTCTCAGGATACAGCACAGCATAGATGTAATCTGGTTACAGGGCAGGCCTAGGATGCCTCAGCTCCCCTTGAGATGGGGGAGACTGGGCCCCTAAATCCCAGCCCCTTGCTTAGGCTGCTTCCTCCATGATACTAGGCAGAAACTAAAACTCTCTTCCAGCCCTGCCCCCCAGACAGGTGCTGGTCTCCGCCCTCCTTCCTTTGTCTCCCTCCCTGGGAGGCTGAGCCTGAGTGTCTGGGTTAATACACATTTGGGAGAGTCAGTGGGAATCTCCCATCACAGTGCAGGGGACCTCACAGGGCAGACAGCACCCCACTACGCCACAGGGGAAAGGGAAGGGAACCAGTTGGGCTCTGAGAAAAGACAGTTTCTTGGCTAGGAGTGCAGTGGCAGGAAAGAGGAAATGACTGGAAACAGGACGCTTTCTATACAGGCTTTTTAAACAGACACAAATGGCACAGACAACCTGTGGAACTCCTTGCCAGAGAATGTTGTGAAGGCCATGATTATAACAAGGTTAAAAAAAGAGCTAGATAAATTCATGGAGCATAATCCTACCAGCAGATGTTAACTGGGATGGGCAGGGAGGTGTCCCTAGACTCTGTCAGAAGCTGAGAATGAACGACAGCGGAAGGATCACTCTGTAATTCCCTATTCTGCTCCATCTCTCTGGGGCACCTGGCATTGTCTGCTGCAGAAGACAAGATCCTGGGCTAATGAACCTTTGGTCTGACCGAGTCTGGTCGCTCTTATGTACCAGTATGTGCTGGGGGCGCTGCTCCTGGCAAGGTGGGAGAGGCCCAGGTGATCTTTGGGCTTCTGGGAAAGTCAAAGGCGCAGAGAGCTCCCTGCGGTGGCTGGACGCAGGCAGGGAAACGTCCAGTCAAGAAGGAGGAATTCGCGTGCTGCGGGGAGATGGAGGCATCAGAATCGGTGGCTCTGCCCCTGGGTTTCTCTGCGCTGCGTGGGGGGAGGGGACTGGGCGGGGGAGACGCTGCAGGGTCTGGGCTGGGTGAGTACAGGGCTGCGGTGGCTGGACACGGGAGAGTCTGGGCCGAGCCCTGGAGAAAAGCGCAGAAGCCACTGCTGGTGAGGTGCCTTCCCCATGGAACTTGAGTGTGTGTGACGTGGAAGGGGGCGGGGTTTGCTGTCCGGTGCCGGAGGGAAGAAGGCCTGGGGTGGGCGGGTTTGACGTGGCTGGGGAGGGAGTTGGACAAAGCCTCTCGTGCTCCTTGGGGGCGGAGGGGGGCGAGATGAGGGGTTCAGAGACAGCGGGAGACCAGCCACACTGGACACTTCTTACATCAGTCGGGGCCAGGCGACAGACCCCTGAAGGGCCACGCACCGTGTCCACTGCAGCTGCGATAACACCAGTGACCCGAGCCCGCGGGCGGAATAACGGGAACAAAATACCTGCTGGAGCTGCTGCAAAGACATCGACATGGAGCCAAAGGGCCATTTCACCGCTGTGGCTGGGGAGAGTTCTCGGGGGTTGGCTGGGCACAGACACCAGGGGTCCGCGGATTGTCGGTCCGGGTGCAGGGGGGCAGAGAGTGGGACGGATTTAAACAGGAAACGCGCACCCCTATTTGCACCCCCCGCTCCTCATAAGAGAGACAGACCCAGGGCCGGCTCTAGGCACCAGCAAAGCAAGCGCGGGCTTAGAGCGGCAAATTTCCAGGGGCGGCATTCCTGGCTGCGGGGCCCCTGCGGAGGCGGTGGCGGGTCCGCTCTTGGAGGCGCACCTCGTAGGAGCCGCCTGGCCTCCTGCTCCGCTTCACCAGGAACCCGCGGGGCATCTTGCTGCGTGAGGGGCGGCGACGCTGGGCAGGCACCGGGCGGCAGCAGCGCTGAGTGTTGCGGCGCCTCCTGCTCGAGGTGCCTTTATACCTAAAGAGCCTATTGTTTGCCCCATGTCATCCTGCCTGCAGCTGGGGTGGCCAATGAGGAGCTGGAGTCGCCGCTGGCTTGGAAGGGAGGAGAGGATGGGCTGGGAAGAGAAGGAGCCTCGATGCGGGGACGGGGCCACGGAGCCCTGGCTGGAGCCCCACGGGCTACTTCGAACCTCCGCCCGCTAGGGACAGAGGCTGTGAGCTGGCACCAGGCGCTCAACTCAGGCCGTGCCCGTGCTGCCTCTGCCCCTCACCGTGGCTCTTGGCGCTCCCTGCCAGGGGACTGGAATGACACCAGGAAGCCCCTTCTCTGTGGCTAAAGCAGCTTAGCTCCCGCCCAGCCCTGCTGTGGGCTGCCCAGGTCTCTGCTCTGACGGCTTCCAAACGTTACCTTGACCAGAGACCCTGGGAAATCCCGTCAGGCTTTCGGTGATGCTTAGGCTACTGTGTCCAAGACCCCCTTAGCAGTTACCTCAGAGCTGCTTCTCGAGGGGTGACCGTTCCTTAGAGCTAAGTGGGCCGGTTAAGTGGGGAGAGCAATATCTCTTCCCTCTACAAGCCCTGGAGATTGATCTGAAATGAATGAATCGCACGTGCTCATGTACTGACTGTAGCTGGTTCTTCAGTGTATCTATCTCGCTATTTCCTCCCGGGCCGGAATCCCACCATCACTTACTACCTCTTCTTCAAGAAGTTTTCCTCGTGGACTAAGACAAATTAGATCTTCTCATAGCAGTGGGTCAAATTCATATCCCCCGTGTAAAGTCATCAAGTGAGGTGAATTTATTCCAACCCAATACATCAGGAAAAGGGGTGCACTCAATAGGAAATCCTCTGCTCCCAGCCTTGCAAAGTATCCTCCTCCTGAGAAGGTAGGTGAAATATATCGGTGTGGGGGACTGGGGTCGTTTTCTCTATAATTACCAGGTTACCCCATCGCATTGTCATGTCTCTACTCTAGATATAGTTTGCTAAGATTCAGAGGTATCTGTGTCAGAGTGGATGTGGATAAGAAAGTGAGAAAGTATTCTTTGTATCCGCCTCCACCCTGGTTGAACTAGCTCTTATATAAACACTCCCATCTCTGTATCCCTACTATCTGTTTCCTTTTCTTTCACTTCCTGCATCTGACAAGTGAGTTGCAACTCAGAAGAGATTATGCCACAATACAATTGTTAGTCTTTAACTTAAAGACCAAATATTTCTCAATTATAGTTGATTGTACTCAAGATCTGAGCAAAACCGAACAAATGTCAATAGTTTTACGATTTGTGAAAATTGATGAAAATGCAGAAGAGAAAATTTGTGAACACTTTATAGAATTTATACCAGTGAACGAAACGACTGGGAAAGCCCTCAGAGATGTAATTCTACAGAGATTGGAACACTATGGAATACCTTTAGAAAATATGTGCGCCCAAGGGTACGATTACGGCCAACAAAAAAAGGGGGGCGGGCAAACATTTTTTTGCTTGGGGAGGCAAAATACCCTGGCCATCAGAGCTTTCTTGTGCAAGAGAGCCTCTACACTGTACTCATGGATGCTCTTGCGCAAAAGCACATGCCAGTGTAGACGCTCTCTTCTGGAAGAATTTTTGCACAAGAACTCTTCTGCAAAAGGGTTCTTGCCAAAAAGCTGCACTTTTCTCCCGTCTGCTCCATGTGTTCCATTGACATCCAAAGGGAGGCGAGAGGAGAGTAACTCCTGATCTGCAAAGGTTGAGCTCTCAGGGGCACACCTCCAGGGAATCACAAGGGCGTGTGGCTCTGGCTTTCATGTCCCAGCACTTGCAGTTAGAGCACCTGCCTTCCCAATGCCAGTCCCAGCAGCCTCTTCACCAGCTCCAGGGTTGTGGTCTCATTCTTTCCAATGCTCCTCTCCAATAAACGTTTTCCTTCACAATCAATTACTTGGGTTGCCAGTGGCGGGCTCTTCTGTTTCCCAGAAGGACACTGGAAAAGGTGAGCAGAGAAGAACGAAGGCGGTAAATAGGGACTACTGGGAGTCGAACCCAGATCTTCTGGCTTAGTAGACAGGCACTTAAGCAAGTCGAGCTATAACTCGAAAAACGCTTGTCAATTATTCTAGTTTATGGTCCAAGACAACCCTTTCAAATTCCAAAGTGCAGAAATTCCCTATTTCCCTCCGGACCTACGCTAAAAGAAATCCGAATTTACCCATCCAGATGCCCTGAATGGGCACTTTCTGAAGATATTTTAAGTCACGCCAATGTCTCTTCCCACTTCTCCAAGAGAAGTCCCAAGGAAGCTCTCTTCCAATATTAGTGGAGACATTGAAATGAGGTCGCTTCTCCACGCAGAAAACAAAACCCATGTGATGGCAGGATTTCAACTCACTCCCAACGATGGGGAAAAGGAGCTTTTGAGTCAAGCGCCTTCGCCACCCTGACGGTGGAATTGATCGCAGTCTCTGAAATGTTGGAGTTGCTCCGGGAGGCCGAAGTGAAGCCTCTCTTTGAGCCCTTCCCCGCCCTTTCACAGAGCCGCTAACGGACACACACAGTCACCCTCCCTACAGCGGTGAGGTGGTTTGTACTGAGCTGCAAGGAGGCAATAGGCCGGGGGGGAGGCAATAGAACGGGGGGACCCAGGCCGGGTGTGACGCAGCATCGCGCTGTTCTGTCTCCTGGCAGGGGGGTTCCAGAGTCCGGCTGGACACAGAATGTCCCGCTGCTGTTTCCTCTGCCCACCGCTGAGAAATCGCTAAAGGGAAGGGGGGGTCTGTCTGCATGCGGTATTTGAGCGCGTGAATCTTTCCCTAAGATTCACAGCCAGCCAGGGCCGGATTAAAAAGAGTGAAAAGACCTAGATCGTCCGATCCGCCATAAGAACCGCGTTCCCCAAACTACTCGCAGCCAGGTCCCGCAGGCTTCACTCCCCACAGCGGAGCCACACTTGCAGCTGACAGAGGCCGGAGCTCAGTCATGTCGCAGCGCACAGCAGCTCCGCTTGTCACCGCCAGAGTCAGATTTACCTGCAGCCCAGCCCCGACAGGCTGCAGTCAATTGCAATCCAGTTCTCTGTGTGAAAAGAAGGCTGGCTTCTTACCAGCTCTAACCCGGATTACGAGCTTTACTAGTTCCAGCCCCACCTGCGGCAAAGGGCACCTATCAGAGTAAATCTAGGTAGCACTGAGCCCTGTCAGGAGTGCAGGGGACGGGACTGGATGTCCGCTCTAGGCCCCTTCCAGTCCCATTACCCTGTGTCTTAAGGAACAGGGGATTTAAATCAGGGAGTTCCCATTCCTGTATCTCCCACAAGCCGGTGGGTGGGTGGGTTCGTGCTGCTCCCTGCCGGAGGGACCCAGCCCTGTCAATGTCCGTGTGGGGAGGGGAGGGGCTCTGGGCTCAGCTCCCGCTTCACTGCCCTGCTAAGAATCCGCTTCCCCTTTTTGTGCCAGTCCCTGCTTCGCTCTGTGTCACTGTGTGTCTGGCACAGAAATACGTGGCCGTGTCTGCAGCTGTCAGCGAGCTGAGCCGCAGATAATACTTGGTGCTGGAAGAATCCACGGTGATGGTGATGCGGCCTTGCAGAGACGGGTTGTAGTTTGTGCCTCCGCACCATCTTACCATCCACTCCAGCCCCTGGCCTGGGGCCTGCCATATCCAGTTCCAGCAGTAGCTGCTGGTGACGGTGCCCCCGGTGACAGAGCAGGTGAGTGTGAGGGTCTCTCCGGGCTTCACCACGCCCGGGCCGGACTCCTGGAGCTGGAGCTGGAGAGGCACCTGGAAAAAGCAGGAATCGGTCAGACTCCAACCTGCTGCGTCCTCCCCAGCCCGCGCAGCCTCCTGCTGCCTTCTACCGGGACTCGCCCGGGGCCGGAGCAGCGGGAGGAGCGGAGAGTTCATGGTGCACTAGGAGGGAACAGCTTGACGCCTGGGGACACGGCGGTTGTGAGCTCCCGGGGGCCGCTACTTTAGGCCAGAGCCCGGAGCTGGGATTTGCATAATGAGGCAGCGCCCAAGGGAGGGGCGAGAAGGAGCCGATCAAAAGGCCCCTCTGCCTCCCTGCGCCCTTTCTGGACAAACATTGTCTCTCTCTCTCTTACACACGCTTTGCTCGTTGCTGAAAAGGAGGAAAACACAAGAGTCCAGAATGAATTAAACACTCTCACCCAGGGCCGGATCTAGGTTTTTTGCTGCCCCAAGCAAAAACATTTTTGCTGCCCGCCCCCCCCCACCAAAAAAAAAAAAAAAAAAAAAAAAAAAGCAAACACACACAAAAACAACACCGGAATTCTGTTGAAGGGGAAAGAAGGGGGAGGGGATGACCGAAGTTGTTGAGCAAAAAAAAAGGGCTTAGGTAAAAAAAAAAATTAAAATAAAACAGCATGTTGCCTTTAAGAGTGAGTGCATGGATAGAAACAGGGAGCTTCCCTTAGGTGTTTTGGCCAGCAGCCATTTTGTGGAACCAGGTAAGCGTGGTGGCTGGGGTCAGGGGGCTCGGGGAGTTGAGTGGGGGGCGGGGGGGTCAGGCTGGAGCAGAGGCCAAGCGCTGACTGAGGGGTTGCCAGGTGCCCGGCATTTTCGCCTCCTGGTTGGGGAAAAAAATCAGAAAATACTGGACATCTCAGGTGTCGGGTTGTGACGTAGTGGGGGGTACCTTGCTGGTTGCTATGCTGGGCAGTGGGTTGTGAGTGACCTCTACTGGCTGCTGTCTGCAGCACGGCCCAGCAGAACAGGGGATGAGTCATTATGCAGGGGCTTGAAACTCGTCAGAGAGGTATCTCCCATGAAGCGGAACAATGGGAAGAAGGGAGTGGAGCCCTGGCTGGGGGCAGGGCTGGAAGTGAGTGAGTTAGTTTCTGTCTGGGATCATGGAGGAGAGAGCCTAGGGAAAGGGGCTGGAATTTAGGGGCCCAGTCTCCCCCATCTCAAGGGGGGCTGAGGCATCCTAGGCCCGGTTCCTGTAACCAGATGACATCTGTGCTGTGCTGTATCCTGGAGAAGCAATAAACTCCCTCTATTCTACTGGCTGGTGGAGTCTGTCCATGCCATTACGAGGGTGCAGGAGACGGGAAAACCCCAACGTGCCGTCACACTGGTGTCAGGGGTGGGATGCACTGCACCCCGCGGATGGAGCTCCCAGCAGCAAGTGACAAGGTGCAGTAGAAGCAAGGGCCTTAGAGCCAGGAATGCTGGAGACAGAGCGAAGCGGATCCTGAGAATCATGGGGCACAGCAGCACTAGACTAGTGAGTCTGCACCGAGGGGACCAGCGGGAAGATGGGCCTACACCCAACTCCTCAAGACAGAGCTGGTAAAGCTGTGCAGAGAGAGGGGCTTGCCTGTGCGGAGCGCAACCAAGGCCCAGCTGATTGCCCGGCTGGAAGAGAATGACCAGCCACAGGGCTGGGATCCTGTCCCAGTGGGGAGCAGCCAGACCCCCCAACCCGGGAGCGTGTCAGGCTCTGAGGGTGGGCGGAGCACTGGAACCCACCGGAGACACAGGACAGCCTCCCAGGGGAGCCCTGCAAACCGTAGTCCACCCAGGGGAGGGTCCAACCCAGCGGAGCTGCGGCTAGAAATCCAGCTGCAGATGAAGGTGGAAGTCCAGGACCATAGAGAGCAGTGACAGCATGAGCTGGCCATAGCAGAGCGGAAGCGGCGGGGCCCCAGCTGCGGCGAGTGCGGATGGGCCCCAAGGGCCCAGGGCAGCCAGATGCTTGGAGAAGCTTGTGGTGGCCCAATTGAAGGACATGGGCGACATAGACGGGTTCCTCAGCTCCTTTGAGAGGGCCTATGGACTACAACGGGTCCCCCCAGCTGACTGGCTGCAGGAGCTCATCCCATCACTGAACCAGGAGGCCGCCAGGGTGCTCAATCAGCTGGAAGACCTACAGCCAGGGGATTACAACCGAGTCAAGGAGGCTCTGCTGCACAAGTTGGGGCTGACCCCCGAGATGTACAGGAAGAAGTTCCGGGGGCTGTAGAGGGGGCCACGGGAGACCTATGTGGATCTGGCCTCCCGCCTGGCGCAATACTGCCTCAAGTGGGTGTCTGGAGTCGGAGCCCGGACTGCAGAGGAACTGCTCAAGCTGATCATGATGGAGCAGTTCTATGAAGCGTGCACACCCAGCCTGAGGCTGTGGCTCAAGGACCAGAGGCCAGAGAACCCGAAGGAAGCCGGGAGGCTGGCGGACGAGTTCACAAAGAGCCGGTCCGGGTGTGAAGAGTCCCGGAGAGAAAGGGAATCGCGCGAGACGGGCTCTCGGCTGAGCGACAGAGAGAATCAACTACGAGGCGAGCCCAGGAGACAAGTCGTCTGCGCCCCAGAGAACCATCCAGGGCCTGGACAGAGACAGCCCAAAGGGGCCGCAGGCCCTAACTTCCCATCGCCGTGGGCAAAAGGCCACAAGAGGGCTTAGTGCACCAGGTCCCATGACCTGGGACTTTCCAGGGTTAACTGGCTGGGGCTGGAGGAAGGGCAGGCTGCCCCAGAGGCAGGGGCTGGCAGGCAAACCTCAGCTCAGAGTGGGGGGAAGGATGCTCAGTGCACCTCCCCTGGGAGGTCTGACCCTCGGGAGGAGGATTTCTCCGTGTACCGGGTGGGGGCAGAGCGGCGGGGCAGGGTGGCCTCTGCGGAGCGACTGCCTCGTACCCCTGGAGGTGGATGGTAAGTAGGTGATGGGTTTCTGGGACACGGGGGTGGAGGTGACACTGGCCCGGTCCGACATAGTGGCCCCAGACCGGGTACTACCCCACACTCAGCTGAACCTGAAGGGCATAGACGGTCCCCATTTAAGGTGCCTGTAGCCAGGGTGCATCTGAAATGGGGGCCAAGGAAGGTCTCAAGGAAGTGGGGTCCACCGCACTTGCCCACGGAAGTGCTGATGGGGAATGACCTAGAGGAGTGGCCCCATGAATCCCAGTGGGCTCTAGTCATCGTCCAGAGCCAGAGCTAACGAGGGGCTGGCAACCTGGATCCAGGGAAGGACTCCTGGCAGGGTCCTCAGGGTCCCATCACAATGGACACGGGGTCCAGCCAAGCTGGGACTCCAGACCTAGGCAAAGGTGGGAAACAGCTCCCAATCCCTGCCCCAGCGGCTGAATTCCAGGTTGAGGTGCAGGCAGATCCCTCCTTGCAGATGCTAAGGGACCAGGCTGGCCTCCGTGCAGCTCAGCCCCTCGGAAGAGATGGCCAGGAGAGATTCCTGTGGGAGCGGGGATTCCTATTCTGAGAATGGCTTCCCCCCAGGAAAGTGAGGGCATGGGGGGTCCAGCGGCAGCTGGTAGTCCCCCAAAGGTATCGCCGCAAGCTGCTGTATTTGGCCCACGACGTCCCCGTTGGGGGCCACCGGGGGATCCGGATTACCCAGCTGAGGCTGCTCCAACACTTCTGTTGGCCGGGGATATTTGCGACTGTGCAGTAATACTGCTGGTCCTGCAACTCCTGCCAGAGGGGTGGGGAGGCCGAAGACGGGAGGAAAGCTGCTTGGGGGCCCCTACCCCGTATAGAGGACCCCCTGGGCTTGCTGAGAGAGTTATGGAAGGAAGACCTCCCTGGATGGAGCATCGGGTGTGGAAGATGTCCTGGCTTTCCGGGAAAACCTTGCTGGGCTCATGGGCCCAGCCAGAGAGACCCGCCAAAGATCAATGGCAGTGGAAGGGCTGGTACAGCCACCGAGACGGCCCATGCTGGCCCCCTCGGAGCTGTGCAGCAATGAGACAGGAGAGCTGGCCCCTGCAGGGCATCGCCGCAGCCAATCCGAGACAAGGGATGTGCCAATGTCACATGGCGGCTTTCCCGGGCAGAGGACCCAATCTTCCCTAGGTCACGAGCGAGTGACCCTGCTCAGTTCGCTCTCGGAGGGGGAGAACTGTGACGTAGTGGTGGGTACCTTGCTGGTTATTATGCTGGGTAGTGGGTTGTGAGTGACCTCCACTGGCTGCTGGCCCCCATCTCAAGGGGGGCTGAGGCATCCTAGGCCTGCCCTGTAACCAGATTACATCTGTGCTGTGCAGTATCCTGGAGAAGCAATAAACTCCTCTATTCTACTGGCTGGTGGAGTCTGTCCATGCCATTACGGGGTGCAGGAGAAGGAAAACCCCAAAGCCCCGCCACAAGGGGTTAGGACAGTGTGTTAAGGCCGAGGATCTGCAGGTAGAATGAATCTGAACGAAGGACTTAATGTCTGTGATTAAGCCTCTATATGCCTCTATACCCCTATGTGCCCTGTTCACCGGCGGACTGCGAACAGGCTGTTTCTCCAGAGGCGGTGCAGAGCGCTCAGACAGCGCTCAGCAATAGCTCAGGGCGGGCGATTTATTGTAGAAATTATGTGAACCCCCTTCCCCAACACACACACACACACACCTCCCAGCTGCCCGTAGCTGGAATATTCCGCATCGTAGCCAGGGTGCATCTGAAATGGGGGGCCAAGGAAGGTCTCAATGAAGTGGGGGTCCACCCGCACTTGCCCATGGAAGTGCTGATGGGGAATGACCTAGAGGAGTGGCCCCATGAATCCCAGCGGGCTCTAGTCACCGCCCGGAGCCAGAGCCAGCAGAGTCCTCAAGGTCCCATCACAGTGGACATGGGGTCCAGCCAAGCTGGGACTCCGGACCTAGACAAAGGCGGGGAACAGGTCCCGATCCCTGCCCAAGCAACTGAATTCCAGGCTGAGGTGTAGGCAGATCCCTCCTTTCAGAGCCTGAGGGACCAGGCTGGCCTCCGGGCAGCTCAGCCCCTGGGAAGAGGTGGCCAGGAGGGATTCCTGTGGGAGCAGGGATTCCTGTTCCTGGAATGGCTTCCCAGAAAGGTGAGGGAATGGGGTTCAGCGGCAGCTGGTAGTCCCCAAAATATCGCCTCAAGCTGCTGTATTTGGCCACGACGTCCCGTTACGGGCCACCAGGGGATCCGAGCACCTGGCTGAGGCTTCTCCAACACTTCTACTGGCCGGGGATATTTGTGGCCGTGCAGCGGTACTGCCGGTCCTGCAACTCCTGCCAGAGGGGTGGGAAGGCCCAAGATGGGAGGAAAGCTGCTTGGGGGCCTCTACCCCGAATAGAGGAGCCTTGCTGAGTGAGTTATGGGAGGGGAAGACCTCCCTGGATGGAGCGTCAGGGGTGGAAGATGTCCTGGATTTCCGGGAAAGGCTCGCTGAGCTCATGGCCCCGTCCTGAGAGACCTTGGCCAGAGATCAAAGCCAGTGGAAGGCGAGGTGTGACCACAGAGGACAGGCCTGTGCCAGTCCCCCCGGAGCTGTGCAGCAAGTGGTCAGAGGAAAGCTGATTCATGTGAGGCCTCGCTGCGGCCAGCCCGGGTCAAGGGGAGCACCCATGCCCCAGGGCGGGTTCCCACGCAGAGGACCCAAACTTCCCTAGGTCACGAGTGGAGTGACCCTGCTCAGTTCGCTCTCGGAGGAGGGAGAACTGTGACGTAGCGTTGGTACCTTGCTGGTTGCTGGGCTTGGGCTGTGGGTGACCCCCACTGGTTACTGTCTGTACCACAGCCCAGTAGAGTAGCTGATGGGACAGGGAGGTAACCTGTTCGACCAGTTACCTCCCAGGGAGAGGAGCAAAGGAAGGTGGAATGCCGCCCCTGGCTGGGGGGCAGGGCTGGAGGTTAGTTAGTTAGTTGCTGTCTGGGATCATGGAGGAGACAGCCTAGGGAAGGGGCTGGAATTTAGGGGCCCACTCTCCCCCATCTCAAGGGGGGCTGAGGCATCCTAGGCCTGCCCTGGAACCAGATTACATCTATGCTGTGCTGTATCCTGGAGAAGCAATAAACTCCCTCTATTCTACTGGCTGGTGGAGTCTGTTCGTGCCACTACAGGGGTGCAGGAGACGGGGAAACCCCAACGAGCCGTCACAGGGGATTAACCTCTGGGGAGACTGGGACAAGGAGGTGGGAAAGGGGAAGAGAGGGGGTGGGAGAGGAGAGGTGGAAACCTCGGAGGTGGGAGCTGGAAGGGGGAAGCCAGGGGAAGAAGGAGGAGGGGAAGTATAAAACTATGGTACGACATATCTTCAGTACTGTGTACAGATGTGGTCTCCTCACCTCAGAAAAGATATTTTGGCCTTGGAAAGGGTTCAAAAAAGGGCAACTACAATGATTAGGAGTTTGTAACAGGTCCCATATGAAGAGAGGCTAAAGAGACTGGGACTTTTCAGCTTCAAAAGAGGAGACTGAGCGGGGATATGATATCGGTCTATAAAAGCATGAGTAGTGTGGAGAGGGTGAATAAAGAAAAGTTCTTCATTAGTTCCCATAATGAAAGGACTAGAGGACACCAAATGAAATGAATGGACAGCAGGTTTAAAACTAATAAGCGAAAGTTCTTCTTCACACAGCACATAGTCAACCTGTGGAACTCCTTGCCACAGGAGTCTGCGAAGGCTAGGACTATAACAGAGTTTAAAGAGAAGTTAGATAAATTCATGGAGGTTGGGTCCATGGAGTGCTATTAGCCAGCGGGTAGGAACGGTGTCCCTGGCCTCTGTTTGTGGAAGGCTGGAGATGGATGGCATGAGACAAATCACTTTGTCATTGTCTTTGGTCCATCCCCTCTGGGGTACCTGGTGCTGGCCGCTGTTGGCAGACAGGCTACTGGGCTAGATGGACCTTTGATCTCACCCAGTATGGCCATTCTTATGTTCTTATGTTCTAAGCTCAAGGCTCAGGGTCGGGGTCTCACTGGACCAACTTGATTTTCATGCAAACCTGCTCCTGGGTTTGCATGTGGCCTTTGGTGGCCAAGCTGGCAGCTATCCTGCCCTAGACGGCCGCATTCCTGTGCCTAGTGCGGAGGTTGTGGACGTTGGAGGCCTCCCCCCAAACCTCGATGAGGTCCACTAGACCAGGCAAGCACCCGCCTCTTGTGGCCCCGGGCAGGCTCCTGTGAGCCGCCAGCCTGGTCCTGGGAAGAGGCAGAGGGCTGGGTGGCAGCGGGTGGCTGGCTCATGCTGTGCCAGGTGTAGGGTCTGCTGGCTGGGTGCTGGCAGGCTTTCAACTGGCACAAGCACTGTAGCCAGACCGTGGCCCATTAAGGGCTCTGGGGCTGGGAGGGGGGCAGAAAAGTTTCCCTGGTTTGGCTCAGAGTGGCCACCAGGGCAATCTGGGAAAGGCTAGCCTCCAACTAGTTCGAATTAAGTGGCTAGCCCTTAATTCGAACTACTTAATTCAAACTAGGCGTTAGTCCTCGTAGAATGAGGTTTACCTAGCTCGAATTAAGCGCTCCGCTAGTTCGAATTAAGTTCGAACTAGCGGTTTGTATGTGTAGACTCTATTAAAGTTAATTCGAACTAACGGCTGTTAGTTCAAATTAACTTGTAGTGTAGACATACCCTTAGGTATTTGAAAGCTGTTACCATGACTGGGAGATGGAGCTGGGACCAGGCCCTGGGAGCTTTAACTGTGCCCCTGCCAAGGCCATTCCCACTCTGGCACTTCCAGTGCAGAAGGTAGGGGGAAGGCAGGGGGGAGCCGCAAGGCACTTTAAAATACCCTGTCACTAAAGGCTTCTAAAACTGCCCAAGAGCAGAGCGTCATAGAATCACAGGATCCTAGAGCTGAAAGAGACCTAAGGAATCATGAAGTCCAACCCCCTGTCCAAAAAGACCAATCCCAAATCAATCACCCCAGTCAGGGCTTTGTTAAACTGGGACTTAAAAACTTCAAGAGATGGGCATTCCACCCTCTCCCTAGGTAACCCATTCCAGTGCTCCCCCACTTCCTAGGGAAATAGGTTTTTCCTAATATCCAACCTAGACCTCCCTCACTGCAACATGAGACCATTGCTCCTCATTCTCTCCATACTCTTTGGAACTTCCCTTCAGGGAGTTGAAGGCTGCAATTAAATTCCCTGACCTTGCTCTGCTGTAGCCCACATGCAAAAACCCCTTTGAGAACCCAGGAAGATGCACTTGGGAATTTCTTCCTATGGGATAACCACAAGCTCTTTAACCCTTCCTCTGGAAAAACTTTACACACACACAGAGAGAGAGAGAGAGAGAGAGAGAGAGGAATGGTCCTGCAGCACCTTAGAGACTAACAAAAAATATCATGAGCTTGAAAACAAATTGCTATTCCTAATATCTGATGTGGGGCCCTGCTGCCACCTGCTGGCCGTGAGACGAACTGGAATTTCCTGCTAAGGCGTTTTTGCATGAGCAGGGTGATGCTTTCTGGCACTGTGTCCACCCCATCGCGCACAGTAATACACAGCTGTGTCCTCAGGCCTCAGCCCGGCCATGAGCAAGAGCAGCAGGTTCTGGGAGTTGTCTCTGGAGATGGTGAATCGACCTTTGACCGAGTCTGCGTAGTATGTGGTGTCCCCACCTCCGTGTGTAATTGAAGACACCCATTCCAGGCCCTTCTCCGGAACCCTCCGGGCCCAGTGCATGCCATGGTCAGTGTACGTGTAGCCGGACACGTTGCAGGAGAGTTTTGCAGAGTCTCCTGCCCTTTTAACCTCCGCTCCGGACTGGATCAACTGGATCTGCGACCAGACACCTACAAAGAGACAAACATTACAGCGCTAGGACAGGATTCCGCGAAGCCTTTAGCACGTTCTTCTGTGCTCTGGAGGGCCAAGGTCTGAACGGGATGTTCCTCAGGGCTGCGTTTGCCTCCTGCTTTTCTCCCAGTTGCCTCCGAGGTTCGTACCTGAGAGACCCACCAGCAGGGACAGGACAATGAAACTCATCGTATGTGTTTGACTCAGGATTCGGATGGAGCTGAGGAGACACAGCTCGGAGCAGGGCACTTGGACTGAGTCAGAGAAGGAGGAATTGCCTGGCTCTTTAAAAAGAAGCGTCCCCACTGAATTTGCGTAAGGCGGCTCGAAAAGCCTTTATCACGACGTAGCAAACAAATTGGTCGGAGAGAGGGGAGATGAGGGAACAGTGGGAGGAGCTTTCTAGCTTCCTAGTAGGCAGCCTCAGGGTTTCCACTGGTGGCCACTGGCTCTGTGCCCGGTGTCCCACACCGCCCCCACACCTGCACCCACTGCCCCCACACCTGCAACCACGCCCTAGCTGTGACCCCAACCTCTTCCACCTTACCCCGTCCACATCCCCCCTCCTGCAGCCACAACCCTGCTCTGGGCCCAAGCCCTGAGAGGTGGGGAGAAGCATGGAGAGAGGTAAGGGGGGTTCAGCCCAGCACCCCCACCCCAAAAACTGCTCTGACCCCTTTGCCATGCACAAGAAAGCCCGAGAACCCTAGAAAGGTAGGACAGTAAGTGAGACCTCAATGTTAGGGAAGAAAGAACACTAAGATAAGGGATGATTATCAAGGGACATGACGTTCAATGCTCATTTACCTCGATGTCAAATACAAAGAAAACACTGGGGCGAAATGTTCAGTAGCCAACTTCCTCTGTGTGTAGCCTCACCCGGACCCTCCCCCAGCTGGGCCTGGCAACAGTGTTACCCTGGGTAGGACACTCACTGGACGGTGAGGATTCCCCGGTGTGTCTGGGAACCTTTCTCTAGTGAGGGGCAGGGCAGCTCTGAAGTCAGATGATTATTAATGATCTAGATTCATACCGGTGTTACATTCCCATTCCCACTGCCCTTCCCATTGGTATCTGTGCTGGAACCTCATCGGGGCGGGGAGAGTCCGTGTGTCCTGTCTCTGCGCACTGCCCCGCGCTCTGGGGTCGGGGTCTAGGAGTGGAGCTGGCAGGATCTTTACTCAGGACTTAATGCCTGCGGCTAAGCTTCTATATTCCTCCTGTTGCTTGCGGACCGTGAGCGCCACCGCGGGACATTCTGACGCAATTGCAGGAAAAGGTTTTGAGAGGGGCCGGGGCTGGTTGCCTGAGGTCCGCACAGGAATTACCCGGTGGGGCCCGCTGGTGTCCGGCTGCTCGGTCACGTTGGTGGAGAACTGGGGTCAGGGACCCTGCCTCCCTAGCCCAGCCCATTAGCCGGCCACGGCCCTGCCTGCGCAAGAAACAATCTCAGCGCACGGAGCCGGCTCAGCTGGACTGTGCCGCTCCCCCGGGGCAGGCCGGGCTGCAGCTGAGGAGTGAAGGGCCTGGGACCAGACAGTCCAGATAACAAGGAGCCGAACCGGAGAGAGATGAAGCGATTGGCCCTCAAAGGAGTCGCAGGGCTGCAGAGGAGGTGGAAGCTCAGTGCGAGTCCAGCAGAGAGTCCAGAGGCTGAGAGCAGAGACTCCAGCTCCGCGGGTTAGTTCAGGGGTCCGAGTCTCAGACTCCCACCCCCAGGCCCAGGGAGGCAGGGCGGCCCCTGCAGCGCTGCGTTCCGTGGCCCTATAGCTGCCTAGAGCAGCTGGGTAAATTTGAGCAGTTACAAACTGAATACATTGAGAGCCCAGCGTGCGGACTGTCCGCGTCCCGCCAGCCGGGACTTTCTCTGCGAACCGCAACGGGAGGTTTAGTTCTGAGCCCGGCCCGGCTTCCCCGCCCTGTGCCTGGTGAGCGCCAGGCGGTGTCCTCGGGCCCTAGTGGCGAGAAGGAGACTGGCTGGGTGCGCGCGCAGGCGCGTGCGTGTGTCCCTGCCCTTCTCTCTCCTGTGACGGCGAAGGCGGGGTCTGTTCCGGGGCGCGCCCAGTGCACTGTGACCCGGGCGCCGCGCGATGGTTCCCTTCATTCCATGGCTCTGTCCCGGCCCGGCCCGCGCACCCCTGCTAAGGCCGGAAATCCCTCTCCGGTCTATGAGCCTGGCCGGGCTCCCGGGCAGCCGAAGGAGGGCGCGGCCAGAGACGCCGGGAAAATCTTTGTCCATCAGATAGATGATAGAGAAAGCGCGGAAACTGGTTTCCCTCAAGGTTCTATAGTTCAGAGGACAGCGCATTGGCCTTGTAAACCGAAGGTCGGGAGTGAAGTCCAACGTACTTGCCACCAGCCACATGCGGCAGGTTGGACACCACTGATCTAGGTGGTGCTTGGTCCTGTCGTGAGGACAGGGGACTGGACTTGATGGTCTCTAAAGGCCCGTTCCAGTGTTTGGTTCTATGCTTCCCATTCCCAACCTGGGGAACGCAGGGATGCAAAGGCTACGGGATTCGATTCTCTGAGTGCTTATAACACTTCAGCAGCAGAGGGACACTGTGCTGGTGACTGCTCCTCCGTGGGTCTGGTAGGGCCAGACCGGTTCTCCGCGCAGGTGGTTTCTGTTCAGTCTTTCCTAGGTTCCCCCTCGCTGTGTGTATCTGGCGCAGTGATACATGGCGGTGTCTGCGGGCTGCAGGCCGCTTAGCTGCAGGGACACTTGGCTTCCGGAAGGATCTCTGGTGATGCTGAGGCGGCTTTTGAGAGCATCGTTATAAGCAGTGCTTCCGTCAGCCCACATACCGCCCACCCATTCCAACTCCTTCCCCTCCTGTTGGCGGGACCATTGAATCCAGTAGCTAGTGAGAGATAATTCAGACACGGTGCAGGTCAGGGTGATAGCCTCCCCGGGCTCCTTGACTCCCCCTCTGGATTCCACCAGGCTGATCTGGCACTAGACACCTGCAGAGGGGAAGGAAATAAAGGGGAAATACGGCAGTGATTCCGGAGGCGCAGCTACTAGGGGACATACGATCCCTGAGCCCAGCTGCAGCGCAGCCCCTCTCTTACCCGCGGGGAGCAGCAGGAGGAGGGCGCTGGCCAGGCTCGGGGTCATGGCTACGGCTGGCGGCTCGTTTCCCTGGCTCTGAGCGTTGGGAGCGGCCTGCGGGTTGGCTCTGAACTGACCCGGGGGAGCTCATTTGCATGGCCGGGAGCGGAGCCAATAGAACGGGGGGACCCAGGCGGGGTGTGACGCAGCATCGCGCTGGGCTATATAAGGGCAGGAGGGTTCCAGAGAGCAATTCAACGAGGGAGCTTCCCTGAGAATGTTCAGTTTGCCCCGGTGTGATGGGACAATTCAAACCCACTGAATGACAGCGTCTGGATGGTCGGTCTGTCTATCTAGGTCTGTCTGTCTGCCTGTCTGTCCCTTCAGCGCTGTGGACCATGTTACATCCCAGCCACATTCTCTCCCTCTCTGCTTTTCCGTTGCAGAATGTCCTGGATCATGAATATGGGCTCAGGCTTTAAAAGGAGGATTGAAGGGCTGGTGGCCTTAACTCGCTCCGCCACGGACAAGGGGGGAAATCAACTCTGGGCCGAAGGGCGGCTCAAGACTGAGCCACAGAAGGGCTAGAGGGGGTGGGATGGGGGTTCAACAGACGCGGGCCCCTCCACAAAACCCTTTATCCAGGGACTGACGGAGAAGGTCATGACACCTCTTGATCCCCTTCAGTCAATGACCCCCCCCCCTCAGGGCGCAGGGTTCCAAATGATGCTCATTCACAACCCAGCTCCCACCAGCGAGACTCGGGTAGGGAGTTCCGGTGTCTATGGGTGCGGGCTTTGAGCATCTCGGAGCGTGTACGATGTATCCGCACTAAGGGGCAGTGAAGTGCTGAATTCTCTTCTGGGGTCTAGCCCTGAGCGCCTACTCAGAGCCGCAGGCAGATGGCTGTCCGGCTCCCCTGGGCTCCAGTCAGTCCGGAATTCAAATCGATGTGCCCAGGCTGAGGGGCTGGGAAGTTCCGAAAGGATTATAATAGGACTGAGGTGCCGATATGTATAGGGACGCGTGGCAAAGCTCAGCCTGGCTGCGAGAGAGTGTAAATAGTCTTTTCATAAACTTTGCTGTGGATTTTATCAGCCTGGGCTAGGAGTAGGATGAGAGAGGTGAGGCGAGGCGATAGCAGCGGAGTGAGGGGCGCAGAGTGTGTCGGGGGGCAAAGAGAGCTGAGGGCCTGGCTGGCTTTTTCTAGCACCCCGCTAGGTCGCTGTGAGCATCTGTGAGTGAGGGAGCCACAGGCAGAAACTCAGGGGTCCAATTTGGAAATCCCAGTCCTGACCCCGTTCTCCAGCTACCGCTGACTGCGGATTGCTCAGTCATTGACAAGGCCAGGGAGGTGCAGGGTTAAAAGCTCATGGCAGAATTTTGATTCACACGGATGCCGGTTCTCAACCCAGTTCCCAGCGCTGCACGGTCACTGCTGCCCCCAGGCGGCTCAAGGCACAGGGTGCAGGCTGCGTTCTTGTAGAATCTCTGCTAGGTTTTGTGGATGAGACTTTCTGGGACACTGTAGTACTGTCCCACCTCCAGTCTGAGAGCCCCAGTGCTCTTAAGGAGGATGAAAGTCTCAAGGAACAGAGCATTCAATGGGAGCAGAGGAAACCATCCCGTGGTTGGGACCCTCCTCCCAGAGGATGTTGCGGTATCCTCTCGCACTGAGATACCTCTGAGGGGAGGAATGCCAGTTCGGAAGAGGCAGGTGTTAGTAGTGGGTGATTCGATCGTTAGAAACATAGATAGTTGGGTTTGTGATGACCGGAGAACCGTATGGTCACTTGCCTGCCTGGTGCGAAGGTTGCGGATCTCTCGAGGCATCTAGATAGACTTATGTGTAGTGCTGGGGAGGAGCCGGTGGTCGTGGTACATGTAGGTACCAATGACGTAGGGAAGGGTAGGAGAGATGTCCTGGAGGCCAAATTTAGGCTGCTAGGAAAGAGACTGAAATCCAGGACCTCTATGGTGGCGTTCTCGGAAATGCTTCCAGTTCCACGCGCAGGGCCAGGTAGGCAGGCAGAGATTCAGAATCTCAATGCGTGGATGAGACGATGGTGTAGGGAAGAGGGTTTGGATTTATTAGGAACTGGGGACACTTTTGGGAGAGAGCCTATACAGGAAGGATGGGCTCCACCTAGTGGAACAGACTGCTAACACTAAACATTAAAAGGCCGTAGAGCAGTTTTAAACTGAGAGATGGGGAAAGCCGATTGGTGTGGAGATGCACGTAAATCGGAGGAGACTTCTCTTAGAGGAGAATCCATTGATAGAGATTCTCTAAGCTGTAGTCAGAAAGAGGAGGAGAGAGGGCAAACCATGGGCCAGAGCAGACAAACAACCGCGTACAAAGGAATCCAATGCATCAGGAAGGGCAGACAAATAAGCAGTGGCAAATTTTTAAAGTGCTTCTACACAAATGCTAGGAGTCTGACTAATAAGATGGGTGAACTAGAGTACCTAGTATTAAATGAGAGATTGACATAATAGGCATCACTGAAACCTGGTGGAATGAGGAAAATCTGTAGGACACAATCATGCGGGATATAAAATATATCGAAAGGATAGAGCAGGCCGGGTGGGTGGCGGAGTGGCACTGTATGTGAAAGATAATGTAGAATCAAATGAAATAAAAATATTAAATGAATCAACATGTTCAATAGAATCGCTATGGATAGTAATTCCATGCTCCAAAAATAAGAAATTAGCAGTAGGGATATATTACCGACCACCTGACCAGGACAGGGATACTGACATTGAAATGCTGAGGAGATTAGAGAGGCTACCAAAACAAAGAACTCTATAATAATGGGGATTTTAATTACCCCCATATTGACTGGATACATGTCACCTCAGGAAGAGAAAGCGGAGATAAAATTTCTCAATGGCTTAAATGACTGCTTCTTGGAGCAGCTAGTGCAGGAACCCACAAGGGAGAGGCAATTCTCGATTTAGTCCTGAGTGGAGCGCAGGATCAGGTCAGGAAATAACCGTTACAGGACCGCTTGGGAATAGTGACCATAATATAATAACATTCAACATTCCTGTGGTGGGAAGAACACCTCAGCAGACCAGCACCCTGGCATTTAATTTCAAAAGAATTACACAAAAATGAGGAGGTTAGTTAAACAGAAATTAAAGGCACAGTGACTAGAGCCAAATCCTGCAAGCTGCATGGAAACTTTTAAAGACACCATAATAGAGGCCCAACTTAAATGTATACCCCAAATTAAAAAACATAGCAAGAGACCTAAAAAGAGTCACGTGGCTTAACCACCATGTAAAAGAAGCAGTGAGGACAAAAGGCATCTTTTAAGTGGAAGTCAATCCTAGTGAGATAAATAGAAAGGAACATAAACACTGTCAAATCAAATTGTAAAAATGTAATAAGAAAAGCAAAAAAGATTTTGAGGAACAGCTAGCCAAAAACTCAAAAGAAATAACAAAATGTTTTTAAGTACATTAGAAGCAGGAAGCCTGCTAAAAAACCTGTGGGTCCCCTAGACG